>BMAO01010900.1:0-11330 GCA_019973975.1 Trichonephila clavata
TTTCGTCATCCTCAATTAAAATCAAAATTCAGAAACATATTTACGTCTGTAGAATCTTTTAACTTTTAAAAGACCTGTAATTCGTAAGAACTTAAAGAAATGAAAATGTGTAATGGATTATTAATAATGTTAATTCTTATATTACAAAAAAAAAAAAAAAAAACTTTTATTTATTCTAACAACTTTCAATAAAAAAAAGTATGTCAAACATTACTATAATTGTGGCGTTTTTATATGTAAAAATTTCTTTAAAACAAAATTAAATGAAAACTAGTAACGGAAATATAGCAATAAAAAAAAAAAAAAGCAAAAAAAAAAAAATCTGTTTAAAAATTTACAATTGCCAAAAATATCACAAGTTGACAAAAAGAAATTTGATTTCCCACAAAAAATGAGTTTACCCATATACAAAATATCCATCTTATTAAAATTAAAGTGATGAATATTTGGTATTCAGATTTATTTTTCCACTACACATTTTATCATTAAAATCGAATTTGAAATATTTGATTTTTAAATATAACTAGCAGAATTCATGCAATATTTTAAACAGCTAATTTTTTGTAAGAAATTAAAATTTAATTTAAAAGAAAATTTTGAATAAATTAAATTGAAGTAATGTAGAAGGAGGAGGCTAAGACGTTTTTAATCACACAAATTTAGGATTATGCCGCCCATCCGGTATAGTGGTCAGTGAAGCTGACTGCGGTGCCGTAGGGACTGGGTTCGAATCTCGGAGAAGGCATGGATGTTTGTGTTGTAATCCTTTCTTCTGTTGTATGCCCCCGTGTATACATTGCGTGGTGCACGGGGTTTATTAATGTCAAAAAAAATTAGGATTAAACTAAATAAAAATATATATTTATTACACTTTCAGAATCTAACTACACATAAGGGCACTATTTTTTTTCCCTTGAGAATTTCTTTAATTATATTATGCGTACATAACGATAATATATATAGCGAAAGTATATCTCTCTGCTGAAATGTACTATAACACATGACAGTTGGATACGTGTGGTGAATTAGTCTTTCCACTCACAGTGAAACATACAGGAGTGATTTAAAACTAATAATGCATTTATATTATCTAATACTATTCATTGTAAGAGATTGAAAAAATGGTTAAACAGTAATTAGACATAGCAATTAATAAATTGGATACAAAAATATAATAAAATATTTATAAATAAAACTCAATGATATAACTTTAAAAAAATTGCTTTTGAAATTGGATTTGGGTTGAAAAAAATTATGATTTTTCTTAAATGCACTCAGTTTTAGTTTTTTATTTTTGATATCAGCGCATTATACTTGACTTTTTTTGTGTGATTCAACTTATTTTAAATAAATTACAAATTTAAAGTATATAATTTTTTATACAAATCTTACATTCTTCGTATACAAAAACCAAAAATCATGATATTCTAAAGTCTTAGCATAAAAGTATTGATCAGTCATTTTCATTACAATTTAGCGATAAACAATTAGATTAAAAGGCATGAACTGTAGAAATGTATAAGGTTATAAAAACAAATGAAGAATCATTTGTGATGAATTTCTAATCATACTTAATCATGAAATACCATTCGGCCATACAAAATGACACATAAGATGCATACTTATCACTAATTATTCGTCTACGTTGTAAAATTACCAATTATTACTTTGTAAAGACCGCCTGCATTTTTGGACCGCACCCAATAATCACTAAATGAATGTGTTACTAAAGAATCATATAAATGCAAATAATAAACATTTGTATCTCTCGTTGATTAAAAAGCAATATAATAAAAAGTAGTGAAAATAAATTTATTTTGTATAAATGTGAAATAAATGTAGATCTCTTCAACAAATGATATATATTCTTCTTAACAGTTATAACATATAGCTACAAAGATAGTGTAATTATCTTAAACTAATAACTGTGAATAGAAATGGTAAATTATAACTATAATGACAATTACATAGAAATGTTAATCTGTATAATAAACGCTTGTAAAATAAGCAACTATAATTATAAAACAACAACTACAATAAGACTTAGCAATATTAAAACAAGTATAGGGTTACTTGGATTTAAAAAAAAAAAAAAAAAGAACATATCTGATCAAATAGAAGGAAAAGGATCAAACTGGCTAAAAAAGGTCACGACAAAATAAAAGACAAATGCAAATATTTGTTCTCCTTGAAGAAAGGAATTCAATCTTCATCAAAATACAGCATTTGTCTTTCAAAAAGGAATAATATTTTCTTTTAAGAGTATCTTTGCACGACACTTTCATTTTTAGCAACTTTCTTCTCTCTCCTTACCTTTTAAGAAAATCACCATACACAATTTAAAAACTTTGACACAAAAAATATCATTCAAACTCTAAAATGACACTTACTGTGAATTGTAGAAAAAAAGATCAGTAAATTGAATTAGTAATATTGAATCTTCAACAGTAAAGTTTTTTTCAATCCATAAATCTTACAATAGGCTACGTACACCTCAAATATTCCCATTTTACGAATTATTATTCATAACAGAATCGGCTAAAACTAAAAAAGTTTGGTTAGCCCCACTATGATGGAGTAATTTTACTTCCAGTAACTCTTACAACATTTTGGGATCCTATCTGAGTGATGAGTGAGACAAAAACGTCGCACTGTTCAGCTACTCGAGGCTTTTGGAGACAGTCTCGAGGGCTACACCTGAGCTGGCACTACCTTCTCCTAACTACCACACCACACCAACGGGAGGACGTTTGAGCTCTCGACAGATTTAACGTGCATCGCTTTCCTACACGACGGTCTTCATGGTATTAAGCTCGAACTCATGACTCGCCGCGACGAGTCCGTTACCTTGACCACTAGACTACCGCGGCCACGGATCGTATCTGAGATAAGGAAATGCAAGAAAAAATAACGTATTTTATGCGTTTACAAACAAAATTAATCTGCTCAATATAAACTATATTAGTTTTTATTGAGTATTTAGTATATAAACTATATTACTACTAGTCGATTTAAAATAAAGCAGTCCACAAGCTTAGATCCATTATGTTACTAAATTCAAGGAAGAAAAAGAAAAAAACTTGAGTACACAAATATAATGAAAATCAACAAAATGCAGCAACGTTCCCAGATTTCGAAAGCAAAAAAATGCAATATTTATGACGTCTTCTATTCTTCAACTGCCGTTCATATTCAATAGTCTTGCAAAAGCTTTTTTTGTTTTTGTTTGAATAGTACTGAGCAAGTTCCAAAGTCCCGGAAATATATTGTTTGTTGGAATAGAAAGAAACTGATAAATTATCACTTGCAGCTATATGGTACACAAAATCATTCGAGATGTTTCAGTTGTATTACTTAACTTCAGGAAAGGGGAGATCTAAAATTAATCCATGTATTAGTTACTTTTATTATAATTACCACTTTGTGTTCAAAATTTTAATAACTGCTTTCGAAATAAAGTAATTATAAAATTAATTTGCTATTAGGATGACAAATCATAAATTGGTCGATGCTCTTAGTTAAGGCTAATATCTATAAATAAATAGTGACATGTGTATTGACACCGAAAAAAATTAGTAATCAATATATGTACATATTTCAGCAATGACAATTATTTCTATTTTAAGTATATAAAACAACTCTAAATATGTAGATGTATTTGTTTAATTCGATCAAAACTGTTAAGGTTTTCTCAAGAACAAACTACAATATTGTATTTCGTGCAACTTTAAAGAAAAAGATTTTAAAAATTTGTCCAATAATTCACAAATTAACTATTTCCATACAATTATTATAGAAAGAAATTAACCTAATGCATAAAAATACTTAAATGAAACAATCAGCTGTTCGTGAATTGTTTTTAAAGCCGTATATAAAGATGCTGAATTTTTAAGCTTACACCAGAAAAAAGTATATATTTTTGTTAAAAAAAATGTAGAGTTTTTACGTATCTTCAAGTCACATATTTGTTTTCATATATTTGTATAAAAAGTAAAAATTAAGAATTCTGCATGGTTCAAAGTTTTTATGGGTGATTTGCTTTTGAAATGCTAGTAGAATTTTAAACTGATTTACATAAAATAAAATCTAACAAATTTTTATTTCTAGAACTGTCTTAAATTCAAACAGGATGAATGAGCTTAGTTCTCTGCCATATTCTGATTTCAAAAAAAATTAATATATTGTCGTCAGCAATTATACTATTCATTTAGAAAAATACGATGACATTTATAACATCCAATTCATTCAAACTTACAAAACTTTACTTTCTTCTTTTCAAAAACATTCGACATAAATTATTAAGACTGTCGCTTGTTTCAAAGAACATTTTTAGCCTTTGTTTATGGAGCAGTGAAAGAAGTTTTCTTTCTTGTGACACCAGTTGGGATACAAATCAATTTTATCGTCCAACAAACTATTTAAGAAAACACTCGTGACGTGTGCCATGAAAAATGTCGTCACGGTAGCACTTTTCATCTTTCCAACCTCTTGATCACATTTACATAAGAGACTGCATAGCTTTTCGTCGTGCACGATAAAAAATTTTTTTTTTTAAAAACCTGATGTATGAATCACGATTACACTAAGCACAATTTAGAATCGTTTTTTTATTCTGCTTTGGTTCATATACAATCATACTTCTGTTTGTAACTTTTAATTATATAAACAATTGTGAATAATACTAAGGTGATCAATCGTTTTCCTTAGAGAGGACAGTCCTTCTTTTATAGGTACTGTCATTCTTTGAAAAGTGTTATCCTCTTGTCCTCCATTTCAATATTTTGAAACTAATCTGTTAATCTCTGTATTCCGAGATGCCAGCCGAGCTGTTACGCGCCATGTGCCGGTACAGTATGGTTTATCGTAGATATTAATGTATTTTGTACATAATCAGGCATCTATTTTCTACAAACCGATTCCAAAGATTGATGATGAAAATATTTCAGCAACAGAAGTTAATCTTATTTCGAACGATTTTGTCCTTCAATAAAAATCACGATTTGAAGGGAAATTTATTCTTTAATAATAATATAAATAATAATAAAATTGTCTTAGAAGAATCAAATCCGGTATAACGGAAAACTTGACCAAAAAATGCAGAATTTTTTATCAAACATGTTTCCAATGTATCGAAAAATGGTCGAAACGAATATCACAGGAAACAAGTTTCCATGGAATTTTTTTGACTTCATTGCAAGTAAATTGGGTAGATATAGAAAATTGTGTTATTGAAAAAAAAATGCCTGATTTTAAAATCGATGGCCATTGTCTGCTTGAAGAAAGTTTCTATTTAAATTCTGACAAATTAGAGCAATGGGAAAATCAACATGTTGAAATTGATAAAAGATGGGTGGAAATATTTAACCATTTCAAAAATGAACACATTCCATACGAGAATTTAGCTATTCTTGTTAAATATAAGTTTGTGCTGCCCTGGAATTAATGCAGCAGTTGAAAGAGTTTTATCAATTAGTAATGATTTTTGTGTGCGTGTGTGTGGGCGAGTGAGAAATCAAGATTGAATGCATGATTCTAGCTGTAGCACTTACAGTTAAGTTCAATATGAAATATATTTCTCGCTTCGAAATATCCGATATAGTAGAAAATGATATATTGATAATAAAAAAATCATTCAATGGAAAAATACTTGTTTAAGTAAATAATTAAAAGGGATGTAAGCGTAATTATAGTGTACTTTAGTTAGAATTAATAAAATGTTTCATATATTTACGTTGTGATTTTTTCTTAAATTTTTCGTCCTTCATTTCATTGTAAAAAAATTGGTCTCACCTTAATAATACCATTCAGAAATACTCATACAGAACAGCAGCTAACATTCAAATTAGCTAGCTATCCACGGCTGAAACGAAATAGCAAAAAAATTTCGATTTGTCTACTATTATTAGTAATTAGCCTAATGCATTAAAAATGAATTCAAATAACTTAATCTTTCTGAAAATTGTAAGAAACGACATACTTTCTACGTCCAAAATCATGGTTTATTTTACATCTTTTAGAATTTGGCATGTTTTATTTTGGTTAAATACTTCATTCTGTTTTAAAAGTATTAAAAATCTTTAATATTTAATTTTAATGCATTGACGAAAATGAGTATAAAAAAAAACAGATTGGTAAAATACAGAAAAATTTTATGAACCCAGTATAAAATAATTGAACATATTTTTTTACCACAAATTGAACGAGTCCAATTTTTTCGAGAAACCTTTTTCAGCTTTATATATATAATGTTCAGAATATTTTTTTTAACTATTTTATGCTGTAACGAGCAGGCAATCGTTTTTATTGCGATTTATCAAAAATACGATGGAAATGAAAAAGTTTCAATAACTTTTTTAAAATAAGAGTTAAAAAAACAACAACTTGAGGCATTTTAAATAACGAGGAAATTTAACTATTCATGTGCAATGTGAATATAATATTGTCTTACATTTTATTCAATGTAATTTACAGTTTTATTTTAAGTCAAAATCAAAACCAATAACTTTTTCGTTCGGGAAGGGTCAACCACTTTCCCGTTGTTGGAAAGTGATATTTCAAATTCCGAAAAATTCCTTTTATGCGTTTCTAACTATTTTTTTTTATAAAGGTCACTTCGGTGAATATATATGAAATAGAAAAAATTAATTTCTCCTGCATATCGAAAGTTAACTTGATTGCCATAAAATATCTCTGAAAGAATTGTAACAATTGTATAATACAGTTAAGCAATCTACATTATATTTATATTTTTACCTCAACTGTATTAGTATGACGATCCAGTGTAGGAAACAACTCAATAATTTTAAACAGAACGATATTTAAGTAATCAACATATTGGTGCAAGCAAAAATGTATTAGATATATTACACTTTAAAAATATGTTCTTGCAAATATTTTACGAAAAATAACTTTTATTTCGTTTTCTGATACAAATACACAAACTAAATGCATCATCAATACAACTCTATTAAATTTTTATGATAAAATATATTGAACAAAAGAATTGGTCTCATGATCATATCTATTTAATATAAATTAATTCTTCCCTTAAGATAAATCATTTTCACTGCTTGTATTATAGTTAGAGTCAAATATTAAAGTGAAGAAAGAAAAAATAAAACAAAAATAATAGCAATAACACAGGGAAAAACACTAAACATATTCATTCATGGGTAAACTTTTTTATTAGTTTCAATTATTAAATGCTAACACTATTATGTTGCTCAAAGAATGGAGGAATAAATTAGTTAATTTTGAATTGTAAATTTAATTGTTATATATTATTAAAAAAAGAGTATCTAAGAAAAATTAAGCAGGAAATAAAATAATTTATGGAAATAATTACTTACAACGTAAATATTTGTCTTAAAAAATAAAAATTTCAAAACAATGCGGAAAAGTTTTTGAAAAATTCGTTATAAAAATACCACTCACACAAAAACCCTCTAAAATTTTTTTATAAGATATAATAATAAAAAATATATAAGTTAAGATTTTATTTTTTTGTTTATGGATTTGCTTTAATTTTGTTCAAAGATTGGTTTAAAGTTGATGAGAAAACCGATCTTATTTCTTGTTCAGACGATAGAAGAGAGGGGAACGGTATGTGTAAATGAAAGAAAAATTTTCGGAAATGTGTGGAAAAAGTGCTTAGTTGAAAAGAGAAAGACTAAATTTTTAATGAATTCATTAATGCATCATCTTCTGTCAATTCACTCGCAAATAAAAATATATAAAAGGTTGTTGTTTGTGCTGTGGCTCTCAAAGCAGTTATAGTGTAAATGAGTATACATTTTAATGAAGCACTTATTTTTTAAAAATACATCCTAATATATCTACCATCATTTTATTTGCTTTTCATACACTAATTAACAGAAATCGCACTTGGAAGCACTTGAGTAAGAGTTTTCATCCTTTTTTAATCGGATCAAAACTAGTAATAATTTGTCATTAAAAGATGAGGATTAAATATATAAATAATCAAAAGATATTCATAAAAATGGTAATGTGCGCAAAGTTTTACACTGCTGAATGTTTTTAAAACATAATACGAGGGTAACTCAAACATTTGAGATACGCGAAGACGAGAAGTTACAAAAAATATTAGCGGTTTAATTTAAAAATATAAAGTATTTTAATGCAGTAAACGATTTTTTACTGACTTACTTCAAGTTGTTTAGCGTAGAATAAATTTTAGACACAAGAGAAAATGGAGTTGACGCAAGAACATTATCGTATTATGAATTTCCATGGTTAAAACGTGTGATTTAATTCAAAACGAGTGCGTTCAACGGCTGCAATTAACATTTGGTGATGAATCTCCATGTCGTTCTACTGTATTCAGATGGTTTTAAAGAATTTTGTAGTGGTTTATAAACACGTCAGGATCAGAACACACAGGAAGGCCGCGGTTGGCAGTAATCCCGGATAATGTGTCTACCATACGAAAGATGTTAATGGATGATAATCGTTGTATCTACCAATGTTACAGAGAGAACTAACATTGGATCCGCAGCCACCGCAAAATTTTCATGAAGAATTACAAATGAAAAAAGTAATTTGCCGTTGGGTTTCCCATGATCTAACTGAGCACCAAAAAGAGGAGCGTGTCATAAGCAGTAAATAAAACCATAAATTGCTAAATGATGGTGGCCATCGCAACATTTCAAAAATTGTAACGGGTGATGAAAATGCACATATCGTTTTTTGACGTTCCAACACATCAAGAAAGCAAGTATGGCTCTTTGAAGATAATCCCCAAGCCCACAATGGTGAAAAGACAACGAGCAATGAAAAAAATACAGTGGTGGCAAAAAGTCTGAACACACTCATTTTTTAGCGTAATTTTTGTGTTTGACTTCATTTTTCGTTGTGAATTATCGCACTATCTAAATATTGTTATTGATTTTAATGTATTTTTTATGCTGATTTCAAATCTACTGCTAGTTTCTTAATGACTAAAATATTTTTGTTAGTAAGCTGCCTGAACACAATAATGTGAATATGTGCAGAATAAAACAATATAGAATAACATAATATGCAAAGAAAATAACACGAAATTGACAAATACGGTATATTAATAAGCATTTTTGAAAATTACATGTTGTCACATGTTAGAAAATCAATATTTTATGGGCCAGCCGTTTGCTTTAATTACGGCTCTACATCTTTTGGCATGGAATGCACCAATTTCAGAAAGATCTTTCGTGACAATATGGTTGAAGTAAAATATTAAAGCTTCAATTAATTCACGATTGTTGAAGGTTTTTTCTTTGAAATTTCATAACCAATTTTAAACCATAAGTTCTCTATCGATTAAGGTCGGAAGACTGTCCTGGCAGTTCATCTATTCACAGTATGGTCTTCACCATTTCTGGACTACCTTTGCACGATGACAAGGGGCGTTATCCTCCTGAAAAATACATGACTGATTCCCAAAAAGATCTCTCGCAGTTGGTAGCTATTTATTTTGTAGTATTTCAATGTAATCCATGACTTTCACTGTTCGCTAACGATGTGAAGTCTTCCAACACCAATGAGAAGACATGCAACCCCATACCATCACTTTTGTCGGGTACTTTACTGTGGGCTTCAGACACTGAGGCTGATTCCTCATGAGTGCGTCGTCTTACATAGGCACTACTTTGGTTGCCAGAAATACAAAACTGACTCTCGTCACTAAATATTATTTTCCCAGTCTTTAATAGTCCATAATGAATGTTCTCTTGCCCACGTCAATCGTCTCTCTGCGTTGAATTCAGTCAGTAATGGTTTTGGGCGCGCTTTACAGCCTCGTAACCAATTTCCAGCAGTCTCCTCTAACAGTTCTTGGGTACACACTCACATTTGATGTCAAAGTCCTTGTTTCAAAATTTGCGAGGAATTAAGCTTTCTGTTTGAAAGTGAAATTCTGTGCAATAACTGTCTGCGTAAAGATTTTTTTTCTTGGTCGTCTGATCGCCCCCTGTCCGCAATAAATTTTGTTCAGAAAATCTTTTCAAAGTTTCAGAACAGTAGAAAAGCACATGGTACTTTAGCAGCAATTTTAGCGCATAGAATAACCTTCTTCCTTCAAATGTATTATTTTGTACCTATTATTCTCAGGCAGATATGAAAATATAGCCATAATTCCAATATTTCCACAAACGCACTTCAAATTGCTTCAATACACTATTTCCCACAAGCACACACACACAACTGCATTCAATACAATAAACACGTTTCACCTTTTTCTTGTTGTTGTTGCTTGAAATAACGAGCATTTCATTGGTGGAAAACACACTCACTCATTCTTACAGTGACTTGTGCTTTCTTGTCAAGGTTTTTTTCAAACATGTCAATGAAACTATTTACTTTAGATGAAATCTACAAACAGATTTGAAATCAGCATGAAAAAATACATTAAAATCAATAACAATATATAAGATAGTGCGATAATTTCACAACGAAAAATGAAGTCAAACACAAAAATTACGCTAAAACTGAGTGTGTTCAGGACTTTTACCACCACTATAATGTATGCCGTTTCTTCAGAAGTACGGGATTGGTCAAATCCATCAAGTTGGAAGGGCAGAAGACAGTAACAGCAAACTGTATACCACTAAATATCTTCCAGAAATTCTCCAAGAAGTGAATGTTAGGGGACTAATGCGGGGTGACAACCTTTTTAGGAAGAGCACTACTTTCAGATTAAAAATAATTAAGCGTGCCACTTCCAACTCTTTGAACAAATGAAAAGGTGAAAAAATGTACTTATAAGTTTATTATGTCACTTTTACGCAAAAAGACACATTTTTAAAGCACAAGTCTAAGTAGTGGAAATTTAAAAACATAATAAATGAGACCAAAACACAAACTTAAATTTTATTATTAATCAGCTCAGTTAATTTTGTGTGTGTGAACGATTTTAAATCTTTTTTTTTATGTTCATAATATAAAAATATTTGTTCACAAACGTATGTTGTTCAGGAATCTACAACAATATCTGACAGAGCTAATCTTGTAAATTTGAAAAATTGCTTGTCAGTACAAATTTCCAAAATTCAATACAATTACTTACATTTGCTTTTCAGTGTAGTATGGTGCTGTATACAATAATTTTGATTTCAAGTGAATAACAATTAACATTTTTGCAGAGAAATTGAAAAAGGATTTTTAAAAAGATCTGCATTTGTTTTTTTAAATTTTTAATCATTTCCAAAAATCATTAAACCTAGCACTAAAATAATCGTGCAAAAATGGATAGTAAATTTTTAAATCTATCACAGTTGGAGCACTATTAACTTTGGTAAATTGTTCCTGCATTAATGTGAAATATGTTAATTTTCCTC
>BMAO01010901.1:0-18444 GCA_019973975.1 Trichonephila clavata
TATAATTAATAATTTTTTTTGTAAATATTATACTATTTGGTTCTCAAAGTAGAAATGTAAAACTCCTAATGATTTTTCTACACCATTTGATTTTGTGTTGCTGATATTTTGTAACATATTTTGCACATCTTGTTTTTATTCATACCACATATACTTTACTCGAAAAAAGTCAGATATTTTAAATCAATACATTAAAATTTCAGAATATTCCTTCCTGAAAAATCCAAACAAATGCATCAGAAAGTCATTTTACAAAATACAGGACATTTTCAGGTTCGGAATATTTAGTATCAGTTCGACAGCTTTATGAAGTAAAAACTAAACTACAAATGTAAAATTTTTCACCTGTAACATTTGCTTCAAACACTTATGAGCAGCTTTGTTTTGGAAGAACAGTGCTCTGATAATCAGAGAGATGTCCTCAGTATTACACAATTTTAATATAATACTACCTGTAAATTTCCAAGACGATCAACCTCTTTTAAGATATGTAGCTGGTGTTTGTACAAGAGCTTGCACTTAAAAAAAATTAGAAGGTGACTTTTGTTCCAAATCACTGGATCTAATACAACTTAACTATAGTCTAAGTATAATTTAATTCGCAGCCTAGAGCAAGTTTATTGTACTGTTGTCTTAGCAGTGCTCTACAAATATTTAATAGTCCAGAAACTTCTTTGAAATGAATATGAAAACACACACTAACAAATCAATGTATTCGCAGATATATCGCTTCTCTCGCAGATATATTGATTGGTTTGATAAATTCAAGTGAATTTTTTTATACGATGAACCTTGAAACAATATTTGCATGATTCTGGGTTAGATTTAAAGCATATTATCTACGTTTTTGCAAATGCATTATTAAATAACTATTGTAGGAAAAAAATGAAGTTAAAGTTGAAATAAAGAAAACTACAAGCTTTATCACATACATGCATTATTTTTATGTATGGACTTATTTAAATTTATTTTTATTTATTTTCAGGTTTATATCATTCTTGTATATATCATTTAACTAAAAATATTTTTAATAATTTATTTAATGGTAATTTTATATGCCGTTATTGCAGAGTGAGTTTTTGTTTGTAACTGTGCTTGATACCAATGGTTTAAAAGCATATTTAATCCATACTTGTAACAAATGCATTACTGTGGGAGGGGATATTAAAATTTTAAGCAAAGTAAAGTTACTCACAAACAGCTAAATTAATTGTGTATGTTCTTATGTATATATTTATTTCCATGTATACAATTAAATGCATATGTACGGATTTATAAATAAAAATATTTTTTAAGCTTAATTGAAGTAAAGTTTTAATGATTTTATTATAGAGTGAATTTTTTTTTTACTGTGCAGGATACTAATACAAGTTTTAAAACATATGTAATCTACATTTGTAATAAATGCATTATTAAATAGCTACTGTTGAGGGGGAAAATACTAAAAATTTTAAGCTAAATAAAAGTAGCTAACATAAACAGCTAACTAAATTTTGTACTTTATTTTTATGTATATATTATATTCTTGTATATACCTATAATTACAAATGAAGAGATTTATCTAAAAATATTTTTTAAAACTTATTTAATGTTAATTTTTTATGTTGTGATTGTATTTGATACCAATAAAATAATGTTTTTAAATTTGTGTCATTTTTGTCTTGAAAACTATTTCTAATTTTAATTAAATTTTGTAACTATTTTAAAAATAACGATGAAGGAATAAGCATAGCTTTGTAAAATCTGTTGCATTAAAAGTTTATGTTCATTGAAATACGTTCGAAGTAAATAATAGTACATTGATGATCACGCAATTGTTATTTAAAAAGTAGAGACGCAATTTAATGATTCATTTACGAATACTTTTTTTTAATTTGCAATCTGTATGTTCGATTTAATAACAAAATTTTTTGGAAGTATGTAAAAATGTATCAGATGAGTTCCGTAGCCACGGATACGATAGCGAACGTTTCCCTACTAGTTGTGACGTCACAAATCAGTGCGGAGGCCTTGTGTATATCCAGGAGGTGTTGTTTTTAAGGAGTTGGGAAGATCAGTGGTGGCAATCTATTTTAGACACATTTTTTGACCATTGGTTTTTCACACCCTGCTGTTTTAGATTTTTTCTGATTTTTGCCTGCCTCTCATTCGAAGTAAGGCCTTTTAGAAGCAATAAATCCAGCTACATTCTCTCGGCTAAGGATTTATTGTTGTCAATGCTAAAAATACAATGAAAAGCCGTTGGGGAGAGGTTAAACAATTATATAGATGCCTCTATAAACACTTTTCTTCCCCTTTGGTGGAAGAAACGTCCCAACATCTCAAACGGGTACTGCGTCGTAGAAATTACAAAGTTCATTGGGGCACATGATCTCGTAAGAGGTCTTTATCCCCTATCTTCAAATTGGTTGTTGACTTAACTGATTAATTTGCCATCTTAGTTTTGAGATATCAAGTTTAGATTTAAAAGATGAAAAAATTTGAAATTTATTGAAAATTAGAATTGCACTCTTGAAAATTAAAATATATTGCTGGAGCCTTTGGTTTGCTTGCGTTGTGTTGTGTGTGAAGTGTGAGAAGTTAAAAAGAGAATCAGAGTAATCTATGCCAGCAGAAAGCAGCCTCTCAAAACAGAGGTTCGAGATCAGCTGACTTGAGCTTGGAAGTGCGGCAGCTAGCTCGGCGCTTCGCTTAGCCGTCCGGCCAACTGAAGGTCGCCGAAGAAGAGCGGGTTTAAGGGCGTCTTTGAGTGATCTGCGTCGTTTTATGCTCCTTGCAGAATTTGACCCCTAGGCTAAAGCAAAAGCTGCTCGCCGTGAAAGTTTTAATAGAACCCGGTTTCCTTCTCTGATAAGGATCTTTAGCTGACCGTTCCATCCGTTCACTGTATGCATTCTCCTTCCGACAAACAACGATCTTTGCAGCTGTCACAGAATAAAATTTAAAAAAACGTCTCATGTCCGGTTTTTTCCCCCCTTCCCCAAAGAGAGTGTTGGATGATTCGCTTTTGAGAGTTCTGGGTATTTTTGCTTAGATTTTCAAATTACTTAAATAAAAATAATTGGCTGATCTTAAGGCTAGCACTTCATTAACTGCCCCATGCAAGAGTTAACAATATTTCAGTAATTTAACCAACTTCAACTGCAATTAAAGACAAAATTACAATTTATTTAGTCTGAATATTGATGTAAAAATTAAAATAAAATCTGCATACTTGCTATGGAAAGATATTTAAATTTATGTGTTCCATGACCCACAATTTTCTAAAGAAAGTTATTGCATGTTAAAAATATTATACAAATATCAAAAACTCAGAATTTGATTTTAAAAATATTTTAATAGCTAAATGCTGAAAATTATACTAACAGTGAAATTTTGAATGTGAAAAAGAATGTTTAAGAAATCACACTTTTCTCTTTACAAAACAAAAATAAGCGTTTTAATAAATACGATTTAGATTTTTTCAGAGATCATAGCCAATCTTCAAAAAATCCTTACATTAGAGATTTAGATTTTTTTATAGACTAGAGCCAATAAAAACATGATTCATAGCATTGGTTAATTTAAGAACCTAAAATAAGAATATTATTTCTTAAAAAATTCATTTTATTGGTAATTTTTTATTGCAGAACATCATATATGGTATTAAATATAGCATAACATGTGCAACTCTGTATATTCCTGCCCTTTTAAAAAGTAAAATCATTTTTAGGATTTAAGAAAGCCAAATCTCCCTCTTTCTCTCTCTCTCTCTCTTCAAAGCCCTTATCTAGAATGAAATTTAAATAGTGATTAACATAATTAATTGGAATTTAATAACATCATATTCTATCGTTTACTATTCCAGGGTTCAATGAAATAGTTTTATACTCGTTAGAACAATGTTTTGCAAGCTAAATAGTTCTAATGGAAAATACACCTTTTTCCGTTTACGGAAATAATATCTGTAATGAAAGAGAAGAAGCAACTTTTCGATAGATCATCAGATTCGACATTAAAATCTAAGTTTACGCAAGAACAGCTCCTAAATTTCAGGTTGCAAATTCATGCAAAATACACGGGATTTGTTTCACAGTTTAAACATTTTAATGCCCTTCAGAACTATGCATTTAAATTGAAAAAAATTTCTGAATGTATCTGCGGGTAAAAAAAACAAAATTTAAAAAATGAAACACTGAGAATATAAAAAGCGATTGCAGATGATTTCAATAGATCTAGACTTTAACAGTTTATATGAATAAATGCAAGCACATATTCAGTTTCTGAATATAATGCATGATAGGTGTCACTTAGATCACAAATAATATTATTAGTAAATATAAATTATATTAAAAAATTACAATAAAATTTTGATGAAAATACAATACTTTTAAAAAATTGTCTTTACATGAGTATATAAATGTTGATCTACTTTTATTATTTTTTATTGCATTCTTTATAGATTTGTGTGTGTGTGGATGAGATGAATCAACTATTCAGTTTCTGAATATAATGCATGAGTAGGTGTCACTTAGATCACAAATTAATATTATTAGTAAATATAAATATATAAAAAATTACAATAAAAATGAAAAATACAATACTAAAAATTTTTTACATGAATATAAATTTTTTTTTTTTTTTTTTTTTTTTTTTTTTTTTAATCACAATTATCTATAAAATTTTATTAATAAAAATAAATAAAAAAAAAAAAAAAAAAAAAAAAAAAAAATTTATAATTATTTTTTTTTTTTTAATTGCTTTTTATTTTGTGTGTGTGTGAATGAAGCACTGAATGCAAGAATATCATTTGAAATAATGCATGATAGGTGTATTAGATCAAATTAATATTATAGTAAATAAATTATATTAAAAAATTACAATAAAATTTGATGAAAAATACAATACTTTAAAAAATTGTCTTTACATGAAGTACCTATAACATGTTGATCTACTTTAAATATTATTTTTTAATTGCATTCTTTATAGCATTTGTGTGTGTGTGCGGAATGAAGCACCTGAATGCAAGCACATATTCCAGTTTCTGAATATAATGCATGAGTAGGTGTCACTTAGATCACAAATTAATATTATTAGTAAATATAAATTATATTAAAAAATTACAATAAAATTTTTGATGAAAAATACAATACTTTTAAAAAATTGTCTTTACATGAAGTACCTATAACATGTTGATCTACTTTAAATATTATTTTTTAATTGCATTCTTTATAGCATTTGTGTGTGTGTGTGGAATGAAGCACCCTGAATGCAAGCACATATTCCAGTTTCTGAATATAATGCATGAGTAGGTGTCACTTAGATCACAAATTAATATTATTAGTAAATATAAATTATATTAAAAAATTACAATAAAATTTTTATGAAAAATACAATACTTTAAAAAAATTGTCTTTACATGAAGTACCTATAACATGTTGATCTACTTTAAATATTATTTTTTAATTGCATTCTTTATAGCATTTGTGTGTGTGTGTGGAATGAAGCACCCTGAAAATACCTTATTACCTAAGGGTTACGTGAGTTTAAAAAGTTTGAATACCACTGTGGCACATAAACTGGTTCGCTAACTGGTATTATCCTAACTTGTACACAATACCACCCATTTTACGTTATAATTAGCACTTGCAGAATTTCACATGATAGACCTTTGGTAAAATCAAAATTCAAATCACAACTCAGCTGCGGCTCTTTAAAAAACAATAAAAGATACAAAAAATATTTTAATATAAAATAAAAATTAATGTTCTAATTAAACATATAGAATTATTCTTCAAAATGCAGCTTTTTATACCCAGGAGTATATTACAGAAACCTTTCATGAAATGCAGTTTCCTAGTTTATAAAAGAAAGTTGGGGAAAAAAAATACAAATGATTAAATTTAAGGCATTAGATAATAAGTATTATGAAAGGTTGTAGACTTCTCTTAAATATATGGCCTAATTTGAAAATACCCAATTGTATCATATTTTAATTGCGTGACTTTTACAAACAATTTTGTTACTTCACTAAAGAATTAGAAATTTGCAGTGCTTTTATCTTAATTTTTAAATTTATTTGTTTGCATTAGAATTGATGTTTGGGTTATGGAAGTCTCTAGAGATCTGATCTCAAACAATCGGCTTTCAACCGAGCAACGTTTTTGTAGTAGCCTAATGGTCATGGTCACGGACTTTTTACCATCATGTCATGAGTTCGATCCTAGTGTCACTAAAGTTCAGCCAATATAGAGGGGGCCAATGCACATTAAATCTGTCGAGGCTCAATGTCCTCCTGTTGGTGCGGTAGTTAGGAGAAGACGCCAGTTCAGATGTCTTCCTCGTTTCTTGACCGAGGTTCAAAATTACGAGGTCTACCGTAATTACTATTCACTTCTTGTCCCGCTGTAGGTTCTTAATTCATCTATATAGATTTTATCACAACCAGGAACGAAAACAATTCGTCTTTAGTGGCTAAAGATTTTATTAGTTTTTAAGAGCCATACAGCACACACAATTAATACAATATTTTAAAATTCATTACTACTAAAACATTTTACAATTGTTCACGCTAATTTGTTTCTGATACTACAGGTCGTAGCCGCCATTCCTTCCTTCGCCATTGCTGTTTTCTACCCTCTTTATGTTTATTTTTCTCTCCCCATTCAGATGGCAGGGCCACCTATATAGTTTTGTTTTAGTCCGGCGAATCTTACACGGCCCACCAACGGAAGCACATGCGTCATATTTAGTGACCAGGTGCTGAAAGAAAGAGGTTAGTCACACACTGACGAGAGTCCTAATCCTGTAACAAAATACCTAACCTTAGTTGAGGAGAGTGCACTATTTAATAAGAAAAACGCATGAGGCATGATTTAAATATGATTATTAATACACAAATATATTCAAAATAAAGCAATAAAATAAGGTTATAAAATCATGAATATATATAATGAGACTATTATTCTGAAATTAGTACTGCAAACACTCAGGCTAATCAGCAAAAGGCAAGCGAGAGAGGGCGCCAGCATTGTCATGTTTTTTCCCCTTACGGTATATAATACGCAACTCATAACGTTGCAAGGCTAGGGCCTATCGAGCTAATTTTGCACCATGTGGTAGTCCTTTAGTCAAAAATGAGAGTGGGTTGTGGTCAGACACAACCTGTATCTGAGATCCGAAGATCCAACAGTCAAACTTTTTCAATGCACTCAGCACGGCATAGGCCTCTCGCTCTATCGTGGACCAGTTCATTTGGCATTTGGTTAATTTCTTACTGTAGAATGAAATTGGCTGTTCCATTCCCTTTTCATCATTCTGTGCAAGGCATGCGCCGATTATAGTAGCAGAAACATCTGTATACAGACGAAATGGGTGGTTCCACGCAGGGGTATAAGTGTAGGCATTTCGATTAAGCTTTTCTTTATACATTGAAAAGATTCTTCAGTTGTGTCATCCCAAGGAATTTTATTTGGAATATTCTTTTTAGTTAAATTTTTCAAAGGCAAAACAATAGAAGAAAGGTTCTTAATATAATCACGATAATAGCTTGATAAGCCAATCAGTCCTCGTAACTATTTTTTTGATCGTTGGTCTCAGTAGCTTTGACATGGTTTCCACTTTTTGAGGATCTGGAGCATGTTTTCCAGAGCCCACCACACAGAGGCGGATTAAAGTAATTGGAGACCCCTGGCGGTAAAAGGTTTGAGGCCCTTGGGCCCAAGAGTCAAAAAACTAAAATAGAGAAAATAGTAGCTTATACTTTGAATTCTCAAAATAAAATGTATTTTTGATAATAAAACTCAAGGTTAAAGAAAAATCTTAACTGTATATAAAAAAGTAGAAAAAACTGAGAGCTTACAGTTTCGCTATACAACTTGATTTCTCTTTGGCAAATTCATCAATTATTTTTACCATACCTATTTTGTCAATATTTAATACGACACTGTAGATAAATTTGTCTTTTCTCCTATAGTACTTCTTAAATTATTTTTAATACGTTTTAAAACCGAATTGATGCATTCGAGATCGGTATTGTTAAAAATATTTTCAAAATATTTTTACATTAGGATTGCTATTGCAACTCGATAAATTTCTAGTGGAGGCTTTCATTGTGTCTTTGTTTTGTTTTCTTTTCTTGCTCCAATTCATATCATTAAAATTAAAAGATTCAATATCACCTTTGTAAGATTCCTTTAGTTTTTGTGTAGCGTTCTTTTTAGTTTCATATTATACTCTTTCGTCAAAAATGCAATAAAGTGTTCTACAACAGTTTGATGAATCTCAGCTCTACGGGATAGTTCTGCTCTTGCCCTATCGTATATAACATAAAATGAATTAACTATGAAATTTTCCCTTCTTTCAAAAATTCGTGACCGACTTCTTTACTTTCACCCAAAGTATTTTTTCCCTTTTACTGTCTGCGAACTTGTCCAGCTTCCTTTTCAAACAAGAGACCTGATAAATCAGTTGCTCTTGTTCATTTTCACAAATTCATTTCTGAAATTTTGAATATAATTTTCTAGAGATTTTAAGAAGCTAGAGATCCTTTTACACTCATGTCCATAAATTAAGGATAATTCAGAATCACACAGAAATTGAACTCTCAAATACAAATTTCACCTGTAGAATGATCACACACATCTTGAAGAAGAATATGCAAATTACAGGAAACCACCAGAGGGCGCGGATAGTACGTCACAATGACGAGAGTGTAAGAGAGGGGTATATAAGGAATGGTGGCAAAGAAGTAAAATTGTTCACAAGCGCTTTAAAAGCCTTTCAGTGCAGTAACCGCATAGTTATGGCACAAAGGAAGCATTTGAATGATTGTTTTACGTGGTAGAATAATCGGACGACTGGAATGTGGACGTAAACAGCTGGAAGTATCCGAGGAACTTGGAATTGCCCAGAGTGTCATCTCCAGGCTTTGGCAACGATTCCAAGATTATAGTAATGTGAGTAGGTTACAACGCCGAATGAGGACCGGTATTTGGCAGTTACTGCCCAAAGATACAGACGGAGCACAGCATCAGACCTGTCTCGTCAGCTCTCTTCAGCTACCGGTACAATAGTTTAAGGGCACATTGGTGTATATGCTCGTAGGCCTGTCAGATGTGTTCCCCTTACCGCAACGCACTATTGCCTGCGATTAACCTGGAGTAGAGAGCATGCATTGTGGACACCGCAACAGTGGTCTTGTGTGATGTTTTCCGACGAGTCCAGGTTTAGTTTGCAGTCTGATTCTCGCCGGACTTTCATATGGAGAGCGCCAGGTACCCGTTACCACCAAGAGAACACCATTAAACGACACCGTTACGGTGATGCAGGATGGCTCGTTTGGGGAGGAATTATTCTTGGTTCAAGAACTGACCTGCATGTTCAGAGTGTAACGATGACAGGCCACATCTATCGGGATGTCATTCTGGAACAGCATGTACGTTTGTTTCGGGGCGCCATGGGTGCTGAATTTCTGTTTATGGATGACAACGCCCGTCCTCACCGTGCAAACATTGTAGACGAATGCCTTCAATCGGAGGATATCACCCGTATGGATTGGCCAGCATACTCACCGGACTTGAATCCAATAGAGCATGTGTGGGATATGCTTGGCCGACGAATTGCAGCCCATCAACCTCCTCCCACCTGTCTACCGGAATTTCGGAGGCCATTGCTTGATGAGTGGTGTAATATTCCCCAAGATCAGATTGATAATTTGATACTCAGCATGCGTAGGCGTTGTAAGGCATGTATTGCATCGTCCGGGAGATATACTACGTATTAACCATCATACTAACTATGTTATACTGTTTTTTGTAAATAGTTTCTTTTTTAAAATTTGCTCCAGGGAGTAAAAATCGCAATTTTTATTAATTATGTCAATATATAGCATCTTTTTTGCTCTTTACCTTTTGTTTCATAAATAGACTTTACAAATAAAACAAATTTGTTTTGCTTCTGTCTCTTTCTTTGCCTGAAATTTATTATCCTTAATTTATGGACATGAGTGTAATTATATATATATATATATATATATAGTCACACTCAACTTATTGCAATGATTTGCTATTAGCTTTTATTCTCTGTATTATGTATTCCCCATCATGGTAATTAGTGAAGTTTCATATTTTTCCATCTGTTTCTAAAGGACCACCAGTATTGTGGTCGTTTTTTTTCCTCATTCGTATCACGGATTTCAGCCAGGACCGCTTTTATTAATCTTTATTTTGCTATTAAGGCCCTAAATTCTACTAATTTTAAATATCTTTTATCCTGTAACTTCATTTAATTACATTAGTAAAATGCACTGAAGGAAATAAAAATCCCGTTACAAAAAAGGATTTGTGCGATGTCGCCGAAATTTGGTAGGCGCATTTATACATCTGAAAAATAACTTTGATTCAAATTTCTCGCTAGGCGCATAAGTGTGGCATTAGTTGTGCCACGTGGAGGATGTGAATCAAGTGTATTTTAAATACGCACTATAAAGTTCGTGAGTGTTATTTACTGTTGAGATTTGACGTAGTCAGTTGATGTTAGTCCAAAATGACTTTAAGACGACGAATAAGCCATTAACAATAGCTCGCTGAGTTTGAATGCGAGGTTGTATAATAGAGCTAAAGAAAAGGTGGAATCTACATTCTACACGATATTACAGAAGGATTTGGGAAGAATGTATCCACTGTGCATGATTTTTTTGCAGCAGTGGTCCAGGAAAGGCACTACCTCAAGAAAACTATGGCTCAATCTCGCACGGGTCACCACTGATAGAGAAATCACAGTATTCGTCATATGGCTTATGAACATAGAGCATCTACAGCAGAAATTACATTTTTTCCAGCACCAGAGTGACACAGTGAACTGTAACAAATCGATCAATTAAGAAATAGCTCCCAACCAGACGCCCTGTAGCGTTCATACCATTAGCTCTAAATAATTTACATCTGTAACTTCAGTAATGTTACGCTAGTGATCATCTGAGAGCGGAGTGGCGATGTGTTGTGTTCTCCGATCAAAGCTATTTCTATCTTGGTGCCAGTGCTGCAGTGGCGTAACGGAGAATATTCGCCTCCCCCGAAAAGCCAGGTTTGGGGCTCCAAGCCATGCCTGATGTCAGTCAGGTTATGGGGCCCTAGAATCCTGCCCCAACCCCGCGATGCGGAGGTTGAGGAGTGTACGTTAAGCCACTGCAGTGATGACTGTATATTGATTAGAAGAAGGCAATGTCAACGCCTGCAAGCAATCTTTCTGTCACCTAAATACACTGGGCCTTCACCTACAGTTATGGTCTGGCTTGTGCAATTTTCTTTGATCGATGGAGCACTCTTAAGTTTAATGCACACACCCTGACTGCAAACTAGTACGTCAATCTGGCGATTCAAATTGTTGCACAGCGATTTATAAACATCAATCAAGGGTATTTTTTAACAGGTAACGTGCTCCCTCATCCTTGTAGTAATCCAATATGTTCTATATGGTGTTAACGTGTTACGTTGACCTGCTAGATCATCAGATCTTTCTCCATTCGAGTACGAATTGGACATCATTGGACGGCAATGTCAGCTTCATCCAGAATTAAACGACCTTATATTGACTGACCAAGAGCAACAAGCATGCACTTCCATCCCACTAACTGATATCTGGTACCAGTACGATACATGGCATGCATGTTTGTATGTTTGCATAGAAAATTGTGGCGGTTACACCAGTTTTTCAATGCATCATCATTTCACATTTGAAATAGCTTTACTCGCGCTTACCTGTATTCTTGAAGCTTTAATCAAATATGTTACCAATACATTTATATAGGTAGCCGATTGCTGAATTGTATTGCATAAATTTATTAGTCGACAGTATTTTTTTCCTTGGTGTTGAGAGAGTTTTTCCATCAGTGTAAAATGTACCCTAGAATAATTAATCACGGCTGTAAACTGAATACGAACTTGTTTGATTTGAATAGTATTCATTTGTTCAAAATAAAATTTGGACAAAAAAAATGCGCGTGAAAAATTTGTACAGATTTCAACGATGCAGATATACGAGATAAATATGGCTAGGGCTGCTACACGAGGAAATCGTTGGGGTAACAATATCGATTCAAGATCTTTTTCTTCCACATTAAATAGATAATTGATTCCCCATCAAGCTTGGGGCCCCTTCTGGTGGTGGGGGCACCTGGCGGCTGCCAGGTCCGCCACCCGCTTAATCCGCCTCTGCCACCACATGACCTAGAAATTTAACTTGGCTCTTTCCAAAATCACACTTCTGTAAATTGACTGTTAGTCCAACTTCTCTCAAAGTCTTAAAAACATTTTCCAAATGTTGCATGTGATTTGACCATGTTTCTGAAAATACTGCCATATCGTCTATGTAGGATCTACAGTACTTTTGATGAGGACTCAACACTTGATCCATAGATTTTTGAAATGCACTTTCCGCATTCTTTAATCCAAAGGGTAGGACTTTCCACTGATAATGTCCGGAATGAGTAAGGAATGCAGAAAAATGTTTTGAATTTTCTTCCATAGCAATTTGACAGTATCCCTTCGCGAGGTCTAAGAGCAATATAAAATGAGCTTTGCCTATCTCGTATTTTTAAATCCGTTGCATGTTTCATTGGATATGCATCAGGAATAGTAAAACTATTCAAAAGTCGAAAGTCTATGCACAATCTAATACTTCCATCTTTTTTCGTCACACACACCACCGGGTACGTCCAATAATTATCACTACGTTCAATCAAGTCCATATCTAGCAGCTCATTGATTTGACGTTCAACTTCTTTTTGAAGAGCAATAGGAACTCTGTATTGTTGTAATCTCTTAGGTGAACTATCTGCCGTAACTTTAATAGAATTACCTTTCACTTTGGCTTTTACAGGACGATTCTGGAATATGTCTTCATATCGTTGTAACAAATTTCTTAATTTTTATTTCTGTTGAGAATTTAAAACATAAGGCATTTGATTCAACTCGATATCGATATTAGGTTGAGTTTCCTGATCTGTGAGAGCATAATGCAGCTCACCAAAATCGGTATCTTGATTAAATATTTTCCCACGTGACCAACTCTAGAGATGTAATTTCTTAGCTTATTTACATTTACTACCGTTACATGTACTCTAGTACTACCGTCTCCATTTAAACTACACAAGAGTGGAGTCTAGTGAGCTTTACTACCTTGGCTGGTCCTATCCAATTGTTAAGAAATTTATGCGTAGATGAAAGCATAAGGACTTCATCTCCAACAGGAAAAACTTTTTTCTCGTGATCTCAAATTATAGTGTGATGTCATACGTTCCTGATTTTTAGAACTGTTTTCCGATGCGATTTCGTGTGCATCTTGCAACTTCTTTTGCAATTGTTTCAGGTATTCTTCAACAGAACGAGCAGCACCAATAGGGATTTCTCTTTCTCCTGTCCAAAACTCTTTTAAAATGGTCATCGGTCCAGATGGTAGTCTTTTAAAAACTAATTGGTATGGTGATAGACCAGTAAGTGCATGAGGTATTTCTATATAAGCAAAAAGCATATATGGGAGATGGACATCCCACTCATTTCCATGTTCTTGAATATTTTTGTTCAACATGTCTTTCAATGTTCTATTCCAACGTTCAACTGCTCCCATACTCTCAGGATGACCTGGAGTAGAAAACCTAGGAGATACTCCCAGCACGTCTTGAAAGGCTTGAGTCAATTATGCGGTAAAATTGGTACCCTGGTCCGGACATATTGTCTTTGAGAACCCAGTTTGACAGAAAATTTTCATCAGCACTTCGCAGGTAGTTTTTGCAGTAATATTCTTGGTTGGTATGGCTTCCGCCCACCTTGAGCACAGATAAATGGCACATACGATATATAAGTGCCCTCTTCTTGATCGAGGTTTTAATGGTCCGATGCAATCCACGTTCCACACTTCGAATGGATTGTTAGGTCTTACAATGGGCTGGATCGAAATTCTATCTCTGTATGTCACAGTTCTTCATAACTGACAAGGTTTGCATGCTTCGAAATATGTCTTCACGTCCCTCTTTAACGGAGGCCAGAAAAAGGAGTATTTAATGCGTTGCTTTGTTTTTTGTTCTCCAAAATGTCCAGTTAACGGAGTTTCATGAGCCATTTGTAGAATTTCCTTTCTTTTACACGCAGGTAGGACAACTTGTTTGATTGGCTCCCCACAAACTACGTCATTATGCATCAGCTGATCATCTTGTATTTCATATGCCTTTTCTTTTTAATTTGCTTGTTCCCAGACGCTTATTAATGTTTCATCTCCTTTCTGAAGTTTTATAAAATTACTTCTAGTCTCACTGTTAAGATTGGATCTCACTCCGTTTTCAATGTTGACTGCGTCTGGCGACACTTCTATGTTAGAGTATGAACTCTCTTCACATGTCGGGCCTTCACAGACGGTTGAATCCTTAACCTCCTCCATTTGGACTCCAACATCAATGACTTGCCTTGCATTCACACTGCACAACTGTATGCTTTCCAGAAGGGCTTCATACGCAGTTGGACAAATTAACATGTCATTCACTAGTTTCTTTGAAACGGCACATGTAATCGGCATTGCATCATGCCATCCATCATCGATCTTTATATTAAATGTTCTTAAAGGAGCGACTTCACTATCCCCAAAAGCTGATATTAACTTGCTCTTCCCTTCTCCGGTACTCTCAATGTCTTGAACTAAATCAGCTCGCACCACAGAGATTTGTACTCCGGAGTCTACCATTCCATCCAAGACGACACCTGAACACTTCACTTTTATAACCTTCAATTTATCAATATTCTCTGCCAGAAAATTACACGTTGTATCTTCAGCTTGCACTACATTACTTTGAGCTTTGACTGGTTAAAAAAAACTTGTTCTTTTGCTAGTTTTATTTATTCAAGTTTTTATCTCGTCATGCTCTTGAGAAATGACCTTCTTTGCCGCAAGTGAAACATCTAGGTGTAATCCGGGTTTGATTATAATGCGCTTGATGACTGTTGTCATTGAAATGGTTATTGTATCTGCAATTGGCCATCCCCTCTTTATTTCTTACGTCTCCCCCTTCCAATTGATGTAGAGAGCTCCGGGTATTCAAAGGAAGTGTATTACGATACGATTTCTCTTTTTTTATAAATGGCACTGCTGGCCGTTTAGTTTTTCCACGGACATTCTCATATTCATCAAGTTTTTCGACCAGCACTTTTGGAGTTTTTATTTTTGCCCATTCATCGATAAAGCGTTCACGAATCTCGGTTGGCACCTTTTTATTCTCTTGGTCTGTTATAAAGAGACCTTTAAGGTCGTCAAATATTTGAATACCTAAGCCCTTAAGCCATTCCTCCCAAAAATTTCTTATCTCAAAATAAAAATCTCTCCAAGTATCATCGGGATTCTTTTGGTGTTTCACGAACAGCTAGCGGAATTTCTCGGGACTCAACTTGAAGTAATAGCCCTTTTACAAATTCGTAATCGGCTGCATCCTTTTCTGGTTCACGAGCAAAAAGACCTACAGTATCCGAAGGTAGAATACTGATCATATGTGTCACCCAACACACTTTTGGCAAATTCAGAATTTTTGCTTGACGTTCAAATGATACCAGGCATAAACTAATATCATCAGATTTCGAGTCAAACTTCAGCATCAGTTTATGTAAATCAATTTTGAGTTGTCCTGATTCCTTCGTTTTCACTTCCTCCTCCTTTCAACTCGATTCGTTTCTTCTGGAGTTCGAAATCCATCTCGTCCTTCCTCTTCCTTTCCTCGAGCTCGTCCAGTCTCTTCCTCTTTCCGCCATTTTCATCTCTTCTTTCTTTTTCTCTCCGCAAATTTTATCTCTTCTTTTCTTTCTCTCTCAGCCAAATCCATTTCTTCATTTCTTTTTCTCTCAGCCAAATACATCTCTTCTCTTCTCTTTCATTCTTCTATAATAGTATTTAATTGTTCTCTACAAAACTCCTCGTCGAAGTTTTTATTATTAAAGATAGCCTCTCTTAACACAAATACCTTTAAACTAAGGACATCTTCAAATATCATTTCCGTAGCCATAATCTGCAAGTCTGCTTTTAATCCCTTTCCTAAAAATGCCATCTCACACCTTATTATAATTATCCTAAATCAATTTGATAACACTTTCAAAAAGAAAAAAATATGCTTAATTAATCAAGGGTGGTTTAATATTTTTAAAAAAATTGTTTAGTACTTCTTTAGCGTACAATTTACAAATTTATACCTTGGATGCTAACTTTTGCATACGACATAGAACAAAATGAAAAATTCAACCATATATTATTACTACAATAATAATAAGGTATAGTGCCACATAAATATCTTAATTTCTTAGAATTTGTATCTCTAAAGATTTTTATAAATCACAACAATAAAATAAAAATATCTTTGCTCATATCACTTTCACAATATAAATAAAAAAAAAATACCATCAACCTTTGGCAGAAATAATAAAAAATCACTATGATTTAAAACACATTTGAATATCTGACTCTTCAAGTAAAAAAAAACATATACTCAACATAAAAGTTCTACTTAGCCGACACAATATCTTAATAGTATTCAAAAAGAAGAAAAAAACAGTTATAACACTTTATTCCACAGAAAAAAAAAACACATACATAAAATTGAGCATTCAGCACACAACCTTGAACTGTCTATCTTCTCCTATTTTATTAACTTTTGCATACTCAGCATTCGTTAAAATGGTAATGAGTCATAGTTACATCTACTACAAGTACAGAAAAGAAATGGACCTCTCTCTTTAAATTACTAAGTACACTGCTGGCCACCGTAAATGCAACACCCTGAAGGAAGCACGCAAATAACATGAAATTTACAACATGCATTAGCGGAGGTGATATATGCAAATGATTAGAATTTCAGAGCAGACACACATCAAGCACGCCTGTGGCGCCACCTCAAAGCGCTAATTAAGGCTTGGAGATTTCGACAATAGAAAACATGTGGTCCATGATTGCTCAACGATTGACCCAGATTACACCCCCAGCTGCCACACCAGATCAACTTTGGCAACGTGTTGAAGCTGCTTGGTCTGCTGTACCAAGAACTCATCCAAAGACTCTTTGAATCAATGCCGAGGCGTGTGGCAGCGGTGATCTCCAACAATGGCGGCTACTCTGGCTACTGATTCTGGCAGGAACCACACTTAACAGAAGTTTATAAATTTAATCATTTGATTCTTGGTCAACATGTTATCTACAAATAAATTCTGTTGTGCTACCTCTTGTCTTTCTTGGTGTTACATTTACGGTGGCCAGCAATGTATTATGTAACTGAGGAAGATAAAAAAATCTTTTCAACATATAATGTGCACTTCACACCAAAAAAAAAAAAAATTATACACTTCAATTTAATTTCTGCTTAATTCAGAAAGAGATAATGACACTTAACTGAATTCAGTAAAATATTTTAATGCTATAAATCATCCATCAATTCAAACTATGAATTATAAACACTCTTCCTTTCTTTTCAGGATGAAACTCAACAAAATTTTATACTTTCACAACAATTAAATGACCTGATGTTCAATTTAAATAATTTTATATCGTTTCTTATGAAACTAAAACAAAACAAAAATATCTGAACCGATGTTCAATAAAATAGAATAAATATATACCAATATACAGGGTGTCCAGCCTTAATGTTACCCAATAGCTAATTCCCGAACCGTTCGGTTTAGATATGCACTTCCAATTTGAAAAATGTTTTAAAACAGGTAAAGAATGTTTTTACGTGCTTTTCGAGCCAAAAAACCCATTTAGAAAAAACTACAAAATTAATTTTTTATACGGTCCTCAGGTCCTATCATTTATATTTAGGAAAAGATGCAGTACACCACAAAAACAAAGTAAACACAAAAAGCTTCATTTTATTAAGATAAAAACTGGCCAAGTAATGGAACTTTGAAAATCATACATTAGATCTATTTTCTCGGCAATTTTCAAGAAGCTAGTAGGGGCTCTCTTCAAAATGAAATTAGTTGGAACTCTGCTAGGAAACTTTCACTCTTATCAGTCAGTTTTTATCGTAATAAAATGAAACTTTTTGTGTTAACTTTGTTTTGTGTACTGCATCTTTTCCTAAATACAGGTGATAGGACCTGAGGACCGTATAAAAATTTAATTTATTGTAGATGGGTTTTTTTTTGGTTCGAAAAGCACGTAAAAACATTCTTTACCTTTTTTAAAAACATTTTTCAAATTGGAAGTGCATATCTAAAATGAACGGTTCGGGAATTAGCTATTAGTATGTCACATTAAGGCTGGACACCCTGTATAATGCACTCTCTTTAAATTTAATTCAATCAATAATAATTTTAATTGTGATGTGGACTCCTCTTACCTGGATTTTGACGAATCTATGCTACACGACTGCGCCAATTACTATTCACTCTTGTCCGCTGTAGGTTCTTAATTCATCTATATAGATTTCATCACAACCAA
>BMAO01010902.1:0-14736 GCA_019973975.1 Trichonephila clavata
TATGTGAAGGAACAATGCAATGAATATAGAAACTATATTTTCTAGAAATGGTGGTTACGTATAAAATCGTCTACTCTTCTCCAAATCAAGAAACGTCGCTAAATGTCACGATATACAGCCAACAGAGTGGAAAATTATTCGCGTTCGTTTTAAGGTATCTGACTATCCTAAAATTGTGAATTTTGCCAAAAACTGAAAATTTTTGTATGATTTCATTTTATAGGCATCTCATTAGCTTTATAAAAATACAAGTTTATTATTTTCCGTTCACTAGAACAAAAACTACAAATGTTTTAGTAAAAGCGGATGTCATTATATTGTAAGTAAGATGTCATACTTTAAAAAGCGTTTTACTCGAAATGTAATTTTTTGAAAATGCTCAAACGGGAACAGCGATTGCTAAAAGAGTTTTGAAAATGATTAAGTGAAATTTTGTGTGTATGTTCTGTATAACAGAAGAAGCGTTTTAACCTTCAGATGTATCAATCACTGTTTTATTACAAAATTTACAGTCCCTTATGTGAATATAAGCACTGTTTTTTTCAAGCAATTTCACATGACTAAGATGAATTGTTCTAGTTTTTGTAAAAATTAAAACATCTCTTATCCTGAAGGTCATTTAAAAATGAATAACATAGCAACACATCAGAATTGAAAAGTTAAAAATTTGTTTATAAATATTTTGTACAGAATGGGCCCGGTTTATCTTATTTTTTGTCAATTTTCCCCCATTTTAGTAATAATAATTTCTTTTTCTCTTCTTAATTTTAGCATATTTTTCATAAAATGTCCTAAACAAATCTAAAAACCCCCAAAAAATCTACAAATCTCCATATTTTTTTTAAAAAAAAGTTGTCGCAAGTAGTCGGATACTTTGATACATAATAATCTTGATAGCTCATACTTTGATTAAGTTCAAAAACAATAACTCTGTTCGTATAATTCGTAATATTCTTTTATTTTGTCGAGGGAAATTATAAGCATTTGGAATTTATTTCTTATGGAAGAGAAAGGAGCGGAGTATTTCTAAAATTATGGAATAATATAAGGTTAGTACACGAAAGACTATGAGCTTTAACAAAATGACGAAACAAGGAACACCGTGAATCTGTACAACAGTTTTTAGATTCTTAATTATGAGAATGTATGTGGCGCCGTCTACAAAAAGAATATAGTTTACGTTTTGTAGTCACCTGAATGATCTAGTTATTCGATATTTCATTTATTTCAAGTGTACGTATTTTATTTAAAAAAAAACAGTATTTATTTCTAAATCTTCATTCATTTATTAACTGACGGGCGAATACAGAAGCAGTATGCTCGGCAATTTGTTTTTGCATATGTGCGGAAAAGATGACATTTGGTGAATTTTTTTGATTCGGTGATACCTTTCTATTTTGCAATATTGGTCAGCGGTACCATAATCATAAGTACCATAGAAATCAGGTTTTACCTAAAAATAGGTTTCCAAAAATATTCTCAATGCGCTTGTAAATAGCATTTACGTTCAATAGTCAAATACATATATATAATATGTCTTTTGCAACACATTGTAAGACGGCTTCAATAGCAATTTAGACACTTCTCCTCAAATCTTTTTTTTTTATGAAAACGCATTAAGTAGAAAACTCAAAGACGGTCTTTACATGGAGTGGTGTGGAAGGACAACGATTTTCCAATTAAGATATATTTTAATCCCTTCATTGGGGTTTTAGGATAACAAAGCCCCTCCCACCTATATTTCAAGTGCAACGGAAATTCACAAACCAAATTTACAATACATTCCATAATCGTTTTGAATTACAAAATAATCTATATATATATAAATGGTTGTTTGGAAATAGGAAATCACTCATTCCAACACCGTTCAACTGATCACTATAAAAAGTGGCATGTATATGTATTTTTTGCGGAGAAGGTTTTTGTGCTATCCTTTTTGTTGCAGCTCACCACCAGGTGGGGCTACAGCAAAACAACTTCTGCACCGTTTAATCAGTAGCCAAGTTGCCAATGTGATCGCCAAAAATTATACCAACTTGGCTCTATCACCAACATTTCGCTATGCTTCCTTTGAATCGCCATTGTAATACAAGTAACGGCGTTGCTTCCGAATATTATAATTTTAACATAAAATAAATACAACAGAAAGTAATATTAACGTATTACACATCGATATATAAATTATTTATACTATTTGAAGCGTTTATTACACAAAGTTTGCAAAAATGTGTTAATATTGCTGAGCAGAGGTTAGCTTAGGAAGGTGTTTTCGAAAATCGACCTACAAGAGAATCACGGGGCGTTATAAAAATACAAAAAATCTTTTTATCAGCTATTAGACCTTCACATTTTAAATTTAACAAAAAAGTTTTTTTCTGTTCAGCTGAGATAAGCAAAAAGCTTTTTTTGTTTAATTTACAGTTCAGGTAAAATTAAAAACTTCTTTATTCTTCAATCTGTATCGTTTAATTTTTCAATTCACCCGTGTGAAGAATGGGTATACCTGCTAATATCTATTAATAAAACCATTGTAACTGAGTAGTAATGCTAATAAGTTGTAGGCCAGTGATGCTTCAGTCGATTTCTGGTTTTTCTTAAGATACATCGCTTAAAGCAGTTGATACATTTGAAATCTATTGAGAATCAAATTGGAGTGGCGGTGGTGTTGAGAAGGAAGCGTCAATTTAGGCGTTGGCCACGTGAAATGACCGTGGTTCAAAATTATGAGGTCCGTGGACAATAGGCCTCATGTTGCTTTATAAAGCGACATTAAAGAGCCCTTACTCTTCTTTTTTTCTGTCTTGAAAATAAAAGTAAAACGAGTTTTAGAAAAATCGGGTTTTATTATTAATAAAGAGTATATTTTGTTCCTTCTTGAAAAGAAATTCTCTTTCTCCGTTACAAAAAAAAATAAAAAAAATCTGTAAAAATGTAGTTTCCTTTGGAAAAAGTATACATGTAAGGGATAAAAATTACATGTAATGTTAAAATTTCTGAAGTAATATTCACTTTAAAAACATGTAGGATTTGAAGAACATTACTGTAGCTGTCAACGTAAATGTTTCGGATACACGGGCTTGGGACATACCAAATTTTTTATAAGTTTCCTTTACGTTTCTTCTTCGCAGGACTTCCTGAATAAGTTTTTAAGGAGTATATTTTTTTCATGCTCATAAAAAAACAAAACAATTATTCAACACATATTCGATTTCCCTTTATGTGAAGTCATTGATTTGATTGACTATTTTTGTTATGACGCACTTTGAAATTGCACGAAAGCTAATGGCAACAGGTTTCTCAATATTGAACATCGGTCGAGTGTTGAGAACGACACTTGAGTTGTGCACTTCACTCTCCAAACTTCCATGTACTTGGCTAACGTGAGAACTTTGAGCATTGACAGTTTTAACATGCATCTGATCCTTTACACAGCGGATCTATAATGGTACCAGGACTTTATATCTTGAGTCGAAACTATCAAAATAAATATATCACTATAGTAAATCACCAGAAATCAGAGTAGTACTTGTAACGCGCATTCACGCTGTGCCTCAAATAATACCATAACTGCTGTGGAACGATACACCCAGACTGGAAAACCACAAAAAAAGGACAGATTTAAAAACCCGTTTCAGGAATTAAACTTTGATATGGTGACTTAAAAACCTTCTGATTTGGGTGAGGCTCAGTTACAATTTTAAATGTTTATGAATATAGAGTGTAGAACCTTGAGACCATTTAACACAAAAAATAGTTAAATATTGGTTATATAATAAAACACAATATAAGAAATAGATGAATTTTAAACAGTTTCTCTGACTGAAACTAGAACATCAGTTATCCAAAAAATGCGAGTTTCGTTTTCGATCTAGTCATAGGCAGTCATGAGGAATAACAATTATTAGATACTTAATATATCTACTCGAAAGCCTTATGTTGACCAGGTGGAAACTGTAGACAGGTGGCAGATGTTCACCTAAGTTAATCAGAATTAGGAGATTCTATCGTTAACAGGGTCACGCACTCAGTTACAAAAATGCAATGGCAATTCCAATGAACCAAATAATGCTTGAAATAGGACAAGGCTAAAAGTGACAAAAATATGTTTCTGCAGCGAAAATACAACGCTTTTAGTATTCAGTAAATTATTGAACTAAAAGATAAATTATTTGAGGTATTTAAAAGTATCAGAATCTTTACATTGACTTAAAAAAAAAAAGAGTGCGCTCCACCTTGATATATATTTTGTTGGTATTCAAAATTTAAAACGTAAGAAATTAAATTAAATAACTTTACTACTTTTAAGCGGTTTTTTAATAAAATTCTGTGCATTTATTTCATTAATTTTATTCTCTTTGAACTTCTAATAGAGAGTTCGAAATGCATCAAAACTGTTCTCAATTGCGATAAAAAAGTGTGAAATTTGATTTTACTTATAGCGGTCTAATTATTTTTAATAATTTCAACAAATAATCTTACAAACCTCACTATTTTCTAGGTTTTTATTTAACTTTTGTTATCCTTTTTTCTGAACTTTCAACTTGATTAAATAATTATAAATGTAAAATCTACAAAACTGGCTTTGTCAAGAAAATTATTTTCAGAGATTAGAACAAGTTACATCAGAGATTCTTAAACTTTCTTGTCTCATAGACCTCTTGCAATGTGTTTCGGTTTGCGGTAGACCCCTACTTACTTAATATAGAGTTTTTGCAAATTTATCAACTCAAGTCTTTTTGAAAGCTTGGTAAAAAGTATACTTACTTAAAAAGTTTTATGTTTTTAACTGTTGTAAAGTACATTGTTTAAAGCTTAAGAATCGCATGTTAATTAATTAAATTAAAATTTAAATAGTACTTAAAATTATTGCTACATAAAAGTAATGAGCAACAAAAAATGGATGGGATGGATCTGGTGTTGCAACAACAAATTTTCAGTATTTAACATCAATCTTGTCAGTTTTAACCGTAAATTTCCTCAGTTAATAATGTCCAATCTTTCTTTTTTCTTTCTGTTTTTGCTTTTGAAGATTGGCAAAAGCGCTGAAAATATTTCTCTCAGGAAAACAACTAAAAACTTTCTCAAGATGTTTCATAATTAGGGATAAATAACAGGTAAATCTTTTGAAAGTCAAAATTACTCTCTGACATCCGTTTCTAAACTTTACCTTTCGTTAGTGGCTATACCGATCAGTTCCTCTTGTAATCTGACATTTTTTTCAAAGTGACCACATGAATTCATCATCTACTGTGGTATTAACAGATTCAATGCATTCTTAAAAATCTGAATAAACGGCATTTAACTGTTGAAGGAGGGTTAAAATGTCATTTTTCTGACATATTGTCTTTGGACATTTGAGAAACTGGTAAAATTCGATACGTCTAATAATTATACTTCTTTAGCTTAATTCTGGCAAGAAACACTGTGAGAAATGATAATCATTTTTTAATAAAATATATGCTGTCGCCTTTTTACTCCAAATTAAGATAATTACATTTAATAAATAAATATGTTAAATAGGTAAATCTGATTTCCACTTGTGATTTAATTTTCTTTCAAAATTAAAGTAACGATTTGGTTTAGTCTATCGTAGACCCTCCATTTACACTTCATGGACCCCTAAATTATTTTTTCGCTAACGTGGATCCCTTGAAGGTCGTCATAGACCCCTGGGGGTCGATATAGACCACTTTGGGAATCACGGATTGACATCAATAAAATTAAAAGGTTGAATTTTTGTATGTTGTAATTGATTTCACAAATGTACTTTTACTTTTACCTAATCAACTTTATTAAAGTTTGCTCTTCTACTTTGAATTTTAAATTTTGCTTTATGCATCAATTTCAAAATGCAAAAAATAAATTTAATTTAAAATTCTCCGATTAAACTTGACAGCTTAGAGAAAAGTATTAGAAAGATATACTCTATGGATAAACAAAGGTTTATTGTTTCCTGAGGTTATAATAAATTAAATGTAAAAAAACTTTTTTAAGAACAAGCTTTTATTTAAACGCGCTAAAAAGAATAAAATAAACTTTTCCTTTAAAACTTTTTTTACTATCAACTTATAACGTCATTACACAATTTATATGATATAAAAGCTTGTCGCAATATTTAAGTACTCATATTTACTTAGTTTGAATTTTTAAAAACCAAAATCAATCAGGTCAAGTTATTTATTTTACTTGTTTATCTACACAGGTAAATCTCGCGACAAGCTTTTATATCATATAAATTGTGTAATGACGTTATAAGTTGATAGTAAAAAAAGTTTTAAAGGAAAAGTTTATTTTATTCTTTTTAGCGCGTTTAAATAAAAGCTTGTTCTTAAAAAAGTTTTTTTACATTTAATTTATTTTTTACTTTTTAGTTATCGCTGGACAGGTTTCTCAGCCTGTTCAACTCATTGAACGCTGGTTCGCCATCCCTGGTTTAGCTGAATTAATTCTCGCAAAATGGTATTAGACTAAAAACACAATTTTTTTTTAAATCCGTAATTTTTAAGCAATTTTTTCAATCTTCATGCAGATTTTGGCTAACATTGTTCTACACACGAAAAAAAAAGGTTTAGTCAGATTATCTTCATAAATGACAAAGTTATTAAATGTTTAATTAAAATTTTGACTATTTTTGAAAAACTTAAAGAATATATTATTTATTTGAAATATTTTGAAGATAAGGGATGTATTTCTCTAACATATTAGAAGAAAATTTTAATTGTTTATTAAAAACTTCAAAAGGCATTTAAATATTTGTATTAATCAATAAAATGCTTAAGACTAAAAACGCATTTTGTAATCAAAAAAGAAAGTTTTATCAAATAATGATAATTTTTTGCTGGACATTGAATATCTTCTACGTAAGAATCTATTTTTTTAATTGCTCAGGTCATCTTTAGAAACTTGATTTTGAAAAAATCAATAATTAAATTCAAATAAAATTAACAGATTCTATTTGTAATTAAATTTAAGGACACATGTCGTAGTGTGTGTTTAGATTACTGGTGATAAAATGAGGTATATTTAAATTACTTGTAGGCTTAAAATTAGAAAATTTCTTTAAAAAATTCCTTTATTTTATTATAAAATTATTTTTTAATCGAAAATATATTGCATTTCTAGATAATATTTTTCTTTTATTGTTTTCCTAGCGGATTCCTTTTTGATGGTTAAGATACATAAAAAAAAATGATCTTTCCGATTCTGTAATTATTTTTTGTCTGAGTTTCATAGATTAAAGTTAGATAAATTATTTAAAGAATTTCTTCAATACTCCATCTCAGTTTAACTTGGCAGCGTTGAGAAAGGTATACAATGTACCAATCTACTTGAAAAATAGCTCTACTTTTTTGTTTTGAATTTAAATCCAAGAAAATAGATAGAAATTTGTATTAAAAAAAAAAATTGCATACATTGTAGAAATTAGATTATTTTTACGTTGTAGAAATGTAATTATTTTTTAGAAAAGTTAATTAATACTGTCAATAGCGCAACGTTATGAAATTCCAGTTTGGCTGAAAACCGATTTTTGACGCCAACTTTTGTCATTGTTGTAACAATAAAAACATTACAACAATGCAGATATATCCAAGTTGGCGCCCAAAACTAGTTTAACGTTTTTAATTAATATCTTTTTAATTAATTGCAATATCGGAATATAAATGGTCAAAACATGCATTGTCATCCAAACTAAACGTGTATACAAAATTTCAGCTCAATGGGAGGAAGATATCAGCTTCAAAATTGAGTTGCAAGATTCCACCCGAACAAATTACATACATACATACATACATACATACATACATTGTAAGTTAAATAAAAGCTTTTAATAAAAATAAACTCTACAATAGAAGAAGTTGATGGATCGAGATATTTTATGATCGGTTACGACTTAAATAAGTACGTATTGTGAAGATAAACACTTGCACTGTTAAAATATACTTCTCAGTATCTTGCCAATCTATTTCTCAGTGAGAGTTTATGTATTTTTCTACACCGACTATATTTTGAAAAATTTCATTTTAATTTAAATTATGATCTGAATTGGACTAACTTTTTTCCTCTCATAAAAATGGAAAACAGCATAAAAATGACAATTCTTCTTGCTTAAATAAGGCTTTCCATCAGACTTTTATCCATAAGTTAAGGAATATACCATATATTTCACTTATTATCATTGAGTTAGATATTAGAGAAAAACACCACAATTCAGGGTGAAAGAATCTATTAGGAGACTAATAGATTTTAACACACAGAATAACATTATAACTGAAGAAAAAGGTAACTATTCAACGCAAAACTATAAATAAATTAGGAAACTAATGAAAGAACAGAAACAAAATGTAACAAAGAAAAAAAAACTGATACATAGACACGAAAAAATAGAAACAACTAGAAAATATCAAATTTTAACCACAAAGAGGATGCCAAATAAAAAACAGGTGGTACGTACGAGAAAAACACAAGTTAAATTCTTCTACAAAGTGAATTATATGAGGAAAATTTAATTTAATAAGACAAAAAGCCTGTAGTTCAAGAAGCTTTCGTTATTTTTGTAAAGAAATAGAAAATTTCATCCGTAGCCTCAAATAATATAATGAAAATACCAACCTTTAGTTTCTTGAAACAGGCAGGATGAAAAAAAGTAAGAAAAAAAGAAAAAAAGTAATAAAAATCAAAATATTGAAAGTAAAATAAATTCAAAATATAATTGAAATAAATAAAGCAAACGTTAATAAAATATAAAATTAATAAACTTAAAAAAATTCAAAACAAACGATACAATATGATATCAAATAAAGTGTACTACAATAAGAAAATAGGATATTGCATTGAAAACCTGTACAGAATGAATTTAAATACAATGAAATAAAAAATAAAATAAAAATAACATAAAATTCATAAATACTTTAAAGAAATTACAAATAGATAATTAAAAAATCCCTGTATGCGTAAAATATTAAAAAAGTTAAGCGCGAAATAATTTATTTGTAAATATTTCATCTTATTTTTATTTGTAAAATAACTTATTCTACATTTTTTAATGTTTTGTTCACTGAATTTTTTGTGTGACTTTGTTTACCTTTATCTACAGTTTAAAAAAAATCAAAGAATTAATTTAATATAGTTGTTTACATTTCGTGTTTGTCTAAAACAAAATGCACAAAATGTTTCGTTTTAATAATGTATTGAGTGTTTTGACTAAAAAAAACTAAAAAAAAAAAAAAGCTTACAGTAATTATATGTTATAATGATTTTAAATGTACATAATTTCTGTTTTCTCTATGTGCTCATCTTTTTTAAGCTTACTTACAGAGATTTGTTAATTTTGATGTGCAGAAATTGTATTATCATTGCATTATGTCTAAAGCCGGGGTGGGCAATACGTCGATCGCGATCAACCGGTGGACCGCCAAGACAATTTGGGGTGACCGCCCGAAAATTAGCAGTTAGTAATTATATACGGAAATATTCAAGATTGGCTGACAGTATGCAGACTAAGTGTACCGATTATAATTTCGAGAAATAACTTAAGATGAAAATGTTTTATTTTTTAATGTATTTTGAATTGTTTGTTAATAAATGCATCGTTAGATATTACTATATTTTTACTATATTGTTATGTTTGTATTTTGCGTTTTGCTTTGAACGCGGTTTCAAAAAAGGGAGTTTTTTATTTTATTTATGTAGGTAAGTACATATTCCGTATTTATTATTAAGTTATAATAAATATTGTTGACCTTTTCTTTACCTCACCTCATCTGCGACACTGGGTAGTGTGGGCGCACTCATCAAGTTTTCAAAGGGGGCGTGAGATGCGGTGGTCCAGGCTCGAATGTCTACCATTCTCATATCCTACCACAATATACGTAGCCAAACATATTTTTTTTTCAATTTGTAGATTGTAGAACAAAGAACAGTAAGAAATAAATTATTGAATAGATAATTCGCATTAATTAATGAAAAAAATCCTTAATAACAAATATTTAACTAAGCTTTACGACTATATACACGGGATTATATTTGATCGGAAAAAAAAAATCAAAGGCTATGGAGGAGGGTCCGGACCCGTGAAGCCTCCCCCCACACTTTTGTATGTGCTACTGATACTAGATTGATCGCAACACCTTGAAAAAATCAGCAGTAGCTCGTACCCTGGAAAAGTCTGCCCACCCCTGATCTAAAGTATACACGTAATAAAGATAATAGGCTAAAGACAAAATATGTGAGAAATACAAAATAGTTAAGATTTTTTTGGAAAGGTTTTTCGTTCTTTTGTTGAGGGAGTTTTAGAGTAACATCAACGTAAGTTCACGTTTCATGTTTCTAAAATAAGCATTCTCATATTCTTTTGTAAAGAACAATATCTCCCAAATCAACCATGATGCGTATTTATTTTTGTCATTTTTGAATGAACTTAGAACAAACATATAAAAATGTGTTTGATAATCAGAATAATTAATGTTGAGGCATGATTTTATAATTTAGGAACTAAAAATATTTATTTTTCTTTAAAAACATTCTCTGCTGTAATTCTACGTTATTTTAAAGTGATGTGGGGATAAAAAAAATTATATCGCCTACCTAAACATTTCAATGCTATTTATTTACTTTGAAATAATTTAACATTATATATCTCTCTCTTTCTTACTCTCTCCCTTAATATATATATTTGAATTCTAAAGTAGGGTTTGCAAAAACCAGATAAAATTTCAAAACCCGGTATTTAGTTCTTCATAATATAAAAAACCATTTTTTTTATCATTTTTTTAAAAAAATGAAAGTATAAAAATAAAAATACAATTTTAATTATTTTTTGAAACTTTGCCTTATATATAGCGGAGCTATAAACCAAAGAAAATAAATAGAACTATTCAACACAAAATTTAGTAATTACAATTATTTTTTATTTAAAATTTATGTAAAACTCAAAAAATAATAAAACTTAAATATAAATATTTGGTAGTGAAAAGAGTAGAAAAGAAACATAAAACATAAAAATCTTGCATCCAACAGCTTCTATTCCGTGGACGCACGTAATTTAATACAGAAATTCCCGCAGACCGAAGACTGTCTTAGACAATTGACCAGATTGAATCGATGCAAATGTACTTAGTACTTATTTAAAATTCAATATGTAATATGTTCATATGTATGATATTTATTTATAAAAACTTAACATTTCCACAGTTGTTACAACACAAAATTTGTATTATGAGTATAAAAATATACTTATACGGGTATATGATACTTTTTTTTGTCTTTTTAAATTTATTGAAGCACAAATTGCATTTTTTTCGCATAATATTTATTATTTACCAATTAAACATTTCTGTATATTCATACGATATATATTTTTTATTAGAATTTAAATAAATTACAATGTAATTACTTCATGTGTTATAGAAAAAAATAAAATTATTTATATCATTTGAAAAAAATATATAATTAACTTTCCTTTGTTATGGTTACTGATGATTAACGGTTTTAACTCAAAACAGGTTAACCGGGGTTTGCAAGCCTTTCTCTGAACCAATTGTTTTAAATTTTTTTTTATCTCCATTCATCATGGTAAAGTAATAACTTATTTTAGTTTTAGTTTTCTTTCTTTCACAATGTATATTTATTAGTGCAAGTACTTTTCCGATACTTGAAAAATGGTATTTTTCTCATTTGTCAGATTAGCTGACAGTATTTGTAACTTTTATTTCTCATATCTGACTTATCAACTTAACGTCTGGCTTCGCAGCCATTTATCATTTGAACATTATTAATTTTGATTAATTGTACTACTTTCTTTTATATTTGTGACAAGTATTTTTTTATTATATTTTGCAAGAGAACAAATTACAACACATTTTGCAGTTTCCCATAATATTGCAGATGTTTCCGATTCTTAAACATTGTGGTTCCACATTTAGTTTATTTAATTATTTATCTAATCCATTTTGCTTTGAACTAGTAGCCGGCGTTGCTTGTATCAAATTTATGGTTTTAAAACCAGGTGCAACTAAAGACTGGTCGTGTAAAGGAGTGGATGCACTTTGAATTTACCGAGATTTACATTGGAATGTTGTAAAAGTTTAGAGTAGGGGTCTTCAACATATCACTCTCGACCAAGTTAATAAATTTACAGTGATCCGTGGGCTACACGACAGTCCAAACAATATTGTTGTCAGGAAATTTATATATATAAAAAAGGAAGTTTGTTTTACAAGATACAACTGATTCTAAAGGAAGAGATAATGTTTACAGATTATACAGGGTGCGGCAAAAAACTCGGACAAAATTCTTGCCTCCTAGAATAATTAACGAATTTCCTTTTAATTGGTGTTTTCATGTTTCTTTATAACGACCACTTTAATAATAAAATATTTTTTAATATATTTCTTAGTTTGTACGTTAATTTATGTGTTTTTCATAATGTCAAGCAAAAGGTCTGCTATTTTAGAGTTGTTTCAGCAAGGACAGAGTGAAATCGTTCGTTTGTTTAATGTACCTCGGTAAACAGTGTTTGATGCAACCTGCCATTTCAAAGAGCTTAGCAATGATGGTCGACGTTCAGGAAGTGAACGAACACGCACTATAAACACTTCAATGAGTCGTAAGACCATCGAAAGGCGAGTCCAGAGAAATCCGAGGGTTTCTATGAGACAGATCGCTAGTGACATGGGATTAAGTGACAGATCGGTGAGGCAAATAGCAAAAACGGAGCTTGAACTGAAGCCTTACAAGTTGCGAAAAGTTCAGCTTCTCACTGAAAAACAAACAAACTCGTACGGCTCCGAAGATGCCGAAAACTTTTCAGACGGGCCGCAAGTCAGCGCTGGGAGAGATTCCTTTTCACAGACGAGAAGCTCTTTACGGTTCAACAAGTTCATAATTCCCAAAACCATAGAATCTGGTCTGTGGACGCTCCAAGCACCTCGGCAATTGTTGAACATCGCCTATATCCAAAGTCGGTCATGGTCTGGGGTGGAATTTGCGCAAGTGGCAAAACACCTTTGGTTTTTGTGGAAGAGGGCATTAAAATCAATCAAAAAGTGTACCAGAGGGACATTCTTAAAGCTGTTGTACTTCCGTAGTCCCAAAAGCATTTCGGAAATGCAAAGTGGACGTTTCAACAAGACTCTGCACCAGCTCACAAGGCCAAAAAGACACAAGAGTGGTGCAAGGTGAATTTTCCGGACATGATATCATCTGAAGAATGGCCACTCTACTCGCAGGATATCAATCCCATGGATTACAGTGTATGCTCCATTTTGGAGTCCAAGGCCTGCACGAAACTATACAAAACTTTAGACTCTCTAAAGCAATGCTTCTACTGGAATGGGATAAATTAAAGGGGTAAAATATTTGAGGACCATTGCTGAAAATTTCTGCAAGCCTTTGCGTCTCAGCATTGCTGCAAACGGCAGTCAATTTGAAACTAATTAAATTTATTTATTAGTACGAGTGTACTCTTATTATTATTTGTTATATTTTGTTAATTTCTTAACTTTTTTTTATAAAGCTATATAAAAATTGTTTGTCCGGGTTTTTTGCCGCACCCTGTATTTATTGACACACACATTATCTCAGAAGGATGTCAAACATATCAGTGAAATGTTTCAACTAACAAGAATAATAGAAACAATGTTTTGTTTTTTAAAATGTTTTTTAACAAGAAGAAGGAGACAAATAATTATTTTTTTAAATTGCTTCAAATTTAAATAAGGGCAGCTAAAATGCCTCCAGCGAGCCATTCTTAGCCCGCAGGCCACGGGTTGAAGATACCAAGTTTAGAGAATAGAGTATTAGCTCGAGTATCGTTCTCGATTTTTGAAAAAAGTTTGTAATATAAAAATTAATCTCCCGAAAAACGCATTTTGAATCTAAAAAATAATTATGTATCAAATGTCAAAATATTTCAACTTCAACCCATCGTATTGAAAGCGAAATATATTTGAAAAAGAGAGAAAAATATCGAGGTGTTATAGTATAATTGATAATATAAAAGATATTTATCATTTTCCATTAAAAAAGTAGTTAAACCTTTACCTTAATTAAACCAAAGTACCTAAACCTTTACTTAACTTCAATAAATTTTTAAGGGCTTTATTTTTACATTGTTTTTTTAATTACTTAGAAAAAGGAAAAATAGCAATTATCACTAATCTTTGAGTACAGAGTTTCCCACTTTTTGTTGAAAAGAATTAAAATTTTTGACTCTTTTTTTTAAAATCTGAAGCTATTTTTGATTTTTCTTAGTGATTTTTCAGATCAATTTATATATCGGTCAGTTAATTGTGCTCTGATTTATCACCAGTTGATTAATGATTTTCTTGAGTAATGCGCTTAGCATTGTTCTACGGAATTATTCTTTGCGATTCCTCAAAGATTTAAAATTTTTATTTTTTAACATTTGCTTGTTATATAAAATTACATAAGAAATATTGAAGTTGTATTTGACTTTTTTTACTTAAAATATTCTAAAAGGTTTAAGAGTTTAAATTTTTTATACACATTTGACTAGTTTAAATATTAAATAATTTTTAAAATTTTTTTTCTTTGAAGTACATTTTCGGAAGATATCTCATTATTCGTTTCGGTTTCTTGTTCATTATTGCTCCACACAACTTAAATTTTTTTTTGAATTTAAAATAGATTTTATTTATGAGTCTACTCCATTTATTAGTTTTCATTAACTGCAGTTTACTTCAAATATTATATTTTTTTAGCTTTCTTTTATTAGTT
>BMAO01010903.1:0-23422 GCA_019973975.1 Trichonephila clavata
GACTTATAACATACGGTTGGCAGAAAATTAAGCTGCTATCGATTTGTGAAGTGAGTTAATATATTTATCAGTTTATTTGTACCTTACTTAGAAGCAATGGATCTCAAAAGATTGAATTACAGTCTAGAAAAGACATTGTACAAGAAACATATTTTCAAAATAATATTCTAAATTCTTTTTTTTTTTACAAAAAATTACTTCTTTTTTTTTTAATAAATGTAAAATAATTTCAAGTAAAAATACCAATTCACAGGTTCACGTCCTCAAATTGGGATCTTTATAAGGAGATAAGCTTCCTTAATTAGTTTATATTGATATCGAATATTCATTATGACCGAAGAAAAAAAATTACCTTTGCCCTCTCCGAATATTCTCAAATTTCCATTTCCTTATTATTTAGGTTAAATGTGTGAAGGTTAAAAATGGATACTCTTATTGGATATAAGATAAGGTGACCAGATTTTAATATAGATAAAACGGCAATCCATAGACCAAGGGGAGGGGGGGGGGTCCTGATTAAAAAATTGGTCCATATGGAGAAACAGAAATTTTCATAGAAAAAAAAAGCATAAATTGTAATTTAATATATATATTTTAAAATTTCAACAGAAACACAATTTACAGTTATAATACATTATAAAAATTATGTATAGTTACTGTACAAAGAATAAAATATATAATACTATAGTATATAATTAATGTATTTTTTGGTATACTTCTCATTTAAGTGGATTTTTTTAGTGGATTGTTGTCGTTGTTTAAAAGTTAGTGAAATTTTTCACAAGAGTTTGTTAAATTATATTTCGTACATAAAATGGCTTTGAGTATCCACACTTTGTTGTGATTTCTCTGATGCCCACACTTTATTTACCTTACCAAAAACGCGTTCAATTGTAGTGAGTGTTACACAATTTTTAGTGCATTACTATATGGAAAATGATTTGTTTCAAAATGATGTACCAAACAAAACTAACCATTTGTTTTTTATTGTGATTTTTCGGATGCCCAAGATTTGACCTGTCGCTTATCACCAACTTTTTTAATAATGGCATTTCATTAAAAATCATTTTCGGAGGCCTTACGATGTAGGAAATTTTGAGTAATATGATTGAATAATTTTTTGCGCATATTTCCAATTAAGTTCTTGTTTTAATGTAACCCAATGAAAATATTCAATATTATTGTAACGTCGTCTGAGAGACAGTTACAAAATTTTTCGTCGTTGCCATTCCCAGAAAAAAAATTGCAAATTATTCGTTAAATCAAAACAATGGTGGTCGAATTCTAACAACTGAACAGTTCTCGGTAATCTCAATTCTCAAGAATTACTTTTTTTTCTTGAAGTTGAACTTAATCTCTTCAGTGGGTCAAAAAATGAAGTGCCAAGCTTACTTGGGAATTGAACATTGGAGGTTTTACGTCAGACTGACCGCCTGACCGGAACATCTGCTCATGCACTTCAGTGCCCTAGGCCACGAAAACTGAGATGGGCTCAAAAGGCCTTGAAACTCTGTGGGCTGTTTAGTCACTGAGTTTAGTTTGATTTATTTAGTTAAACATTACAAAATTAACAAAAATAATATGTGAAACTGCCACATGGCCGCCAAAAACCATATATTCATTTTCCGTTCCCTAGCTTGTCATGCATTATTTGCATCCAAACGCAATAAAAGCGTCTGGTCAGTTTAGTGCTGGACAATTTCTTTTTTTCAATCGCCGTAACGTTCTCACAGCGTAATTGTAAATACGCTGTGAGAACGTGATGTTCGTAAGTGTTTAATTTCAACACTTAAATAGAAAACCAGCAACTCAAATGAAAATTACAGAGATAGAACCCCTCCCCTTTTTAACAGTTAGGTTATTCCGATGTTTTTACACCAAGGCAAACTCTTGATTTCTTCTTAATTTTAATGTACAAATATTTTCTTCATATCCATGACATTAATGATTTTTAAAGTTACAAGAGAACTGATTTTTCTTATCAGACATTGACTTTTATATGTAACAATAGTACTTATACTTCTTGAATGTATAAAATCATTAAACTGAATATGAAACATAATTAATTGAGAAGCAAAAAGGTTGTTTGCTTGTATCTTAAATTTTGTCTGTGTTGTAAGACATGGCGTACATTTCATCTATAACCAAAAGTGGCGAACCTTTTTGAAAAGTGGATGAAATTTTGTTCATATTTTTTAATGTTAATTCATAGATCATTAGCTCATTCTATAAGGGGGGGGGAGTAAAAAGGGTATCAATATTTTTAAAATTTGTCAGCAAAGAAAACACGATTGTATACTTTTTTTTCAAGCTCCCATTTTTTAAAATTCTCTAAAATATTACATTTCCTTCTTTTTTTTAAATAAAGAGCGATCAAAAAGGTCGACATCTAGAAATAGTTTTTAATTACATACAACAAGAGCTACTGCTCCAGAGGGCCCCTTGCACTGAGTACTTGAATGAACGTAAAATAAAGAAAAGCACAAATAGTTTCTTCATTAATAAACCTAATGACAGGTATGGGTAGAGTGAGGTGCTAGCTCAGGTGTCACTTGACCCAGGCTCAAAATTACGAGATCCGCCGCCAATAGCCGTAATGTAACTTTTAAGTCCAGTGTTAATAAAACAAAAATCAAAGTAAATAACAAATATGTGTTACACGGGGAAAAGTTATTGCGTTTTGAAAATTTTTTGCTGCTCTGAGAAAACTGTTTCATGGGTTTCATTTCCAAATCTCGAATGAAAAATGTCAAGCTCGTCATAATATTTTTTAATGTTTTCATACATTAGTAATACAATGACACCATTTCCTTAAAGGTTTTTAATTAAGTACATTTCAATGCCGATTGGTCATATAAAAACATGAGTTCGAATTAACTAATCGGTTTGTGAAAACTCATCAAAGCTATTGTTTTTTCAAGTGAAAAATGTCTTTATTTCGTCTAACAAACTGACAAGTTATTTCAGAGCTTGACTGCAACTGACCCGTCTAACAGTGTTGTACGTTAAAATCCCAGAATATTGTCACTCGATTTCTTCTCATGATTTTAGAAATTCTCCTTTTTCAAAATATTTCGCGCTTATAGAGTTGATTATTTTTATTACTGGAATATATTTTTAAACCTCCTATCGCGTATAGAACTTCCTAATGGATTATATTATACATCTACGAATATCAGATACTTTGTATGTGAGCTCCCGTATATATAATCACTGTTTTTCCTTTCGTATTGGGTGCACCGTAATTTTCCAAAGACCGTTTCAAATGAATCTTTTGCTGACCTGTTAAATATTAATTAATATACTTTACACTCAGTTTCGTAAACTATACGAATATTCTAAAGTTTATTTTAACATTTAGGATTAATATCTGGTATACTAAATTGTATCAAGCAAAATGTGCTAAATTAGATGGAATGTAATTTATAAGATGGTTTGCAAAGGTTAGAAATTTTAGTTAGTTACAAGTTAGTTTTAAAAAATTTTCATCACTGGATAGGAAAACATTTAGAATTTAAATATGTATGTGTATATAATCCCCATTTTATTAAGTTCATGCATACAAATGAAATATTTTTTCTTTAAATAATACATTTTCCTTTGATTTGTGAATGTTGAAGAAATAAGGCCAAGCAATAACTTGTGTAAGCAATTTCTCGATACTTGCTTTATTGTTATTTCAATTTATCCAGAACACAAACAGTTTTCATATTCAAAGGTATCTTCTAAGGGCAAGATTTTTAACTAGCATTGTTCCATGTTTCTCTTTTCGACCCGCGGATCTCTTATGCTTTACTTATCTATATTTCTGAATGCAATCGAAAATAAATTTTAAAAAAAACATCAGTTTCATGGAATAATTAAGAGTTTATGGAGAAAGGTAGGCTTCTCTCTTTAACAGATTTAAAATCATACTAATGCCAAAATAAAAAATACTTTTACGTTATGTAATACATACTGCACGTGCGCATTTGAAATTTCAAATGTCCCATTCTCCTAAACCTTTTAATGTATCAAGTCTTGAATACTCTGTGTATGTGAATACAGAGTTGTCTTTTTTTAATTATTTTAAAGGAATTTCTTAATTTATATCTTGGAACTGATAGAATGATAAGGAAAATGTATTTCTTCCTTGTGTCTACTTGATAAGCCGTAGAAATAGTTCGTTTTCTGAATTATGTATTTATTCTTTTCTCCTGCCCTTACACTATTTCGGAAATTTCTTCTTTGCACAATTTTCTCATTCTAAAAAACAAAATAAATGCGTTTCTTTGCTTTCGAATATTACTCTGAATAATACTTGGACCACAAATGTTTATTTCTAAAAAGTGCAGACGATTTCGAATGTTTGGATACTCGGTCATATTATAACGACAGATGACGATTAACAACATCTATTCGATTCAGCATATAATATTAATTCTTTTAAGTGGAATTTAGTAAAACAAAAAAAGAAGAAGAAGCAATTTGCAACCCTGTATATTGTTGGCTGTTATGAGTTTTTAAACTTTTACACTACTAGAACTTTTAGAGAGCTTTTTAAACGCCAGCTTTTTCAACAGTTTTCTGAATAGCAATTGAAGTCTCAATTTCTTTTTAAAATCCCATTCGTTCACTTTTTGATGTCACATTAGACTCTTGTATTAAACTATTGCAATTTTCAAACAAAAAAAAACCTTGTATTTAAAAGTAAAGATCCCCCGAATGAAGACATGCATAGATCTTTAGCCATCACGTGATCTCTTATTAGACTTCGCTCAACAATCCTTTTAAACACTAGTCCTTTCCAGTAAAGGACCTGAAAAAAATGGATTTTTTTTTCCACCAGCGGAATTACTATTTCATTACAATTTATTTATTTCAAACCTAAAAAAAATTTTTTTGAAGTATTTAATCGTCATATATTTTTATATCTCGATTATCGATGTCAATTAATGCAAATATATTAGATAATTCAAATTGCACTACGAGTGGTTTGAATGTGACAGGACCTTTTAGGCATCAAACGACTTAAATAGATGTGCAAGAGAATGAACAGGTACGTATTATGCAGTGAAAAGTTTTTGAAAGGAATATGGGTTGAAATACAAACGACTGGCTTAAACGACGAGAATACTACCAAAGCTGAATCCTTAAACACTACATATTTTTACCATTTATTTTGTGTTCATTTCATTTATATTAAAGAATGTGTTTAATTGAAAATACTAGCTGTTGTTTTCTGTAAGGCTAGATGCATTTATAATTTAGTCTTTCAGAGAATATTTGTTGGTGATTTCTTGTAACACTTAATGGTTTTACAAAATTAAACATTTATATTGTATTCGTATAATTTTGTTAATACTGTGGATGAGAAATGGGTCTCATTTTTACGTTTATATTTTAAATATTGTCTGAAGTAAAAATTGTTCTTTTGTGCATTGCTTGAATGTTTCATTAGACTGAACATTTTTAGGTGAAAAATTGGAACAAGCGTTTAATATATATTTTTGGGAACTTTTCTTGATAACTTAATCTGGTTATCGTAGCGTACAAAATTAAATATGAAATAAGTTATGAATTCTAAATAAAGTATAGATTACCACTTGCCCCCTCGTCTAAAAGTCTTTTTAGATGATATTGCTTTGGAATTACAGAATATTGATAGCAAACCATTCGGTAATTTTCTTTAATAACAAGATTAAGTATAGAAGTAAAAATAAGATACTCCAATCAGGTTGCCTAGTCTTTCAGTAGAGCATAATTGACCTTTTAAATATTTCACTTTTATGTTAAACCAGTTACACAATTTTGTACTCAACCTTTTTTGCATTCATTTGCTGAGTGTGGATTGAAATTTATTTTAATATTGCCACACCAGCTGTTCACATTATATGTCTATCTGGGGAAAAAATATTATTTGCAGTAGCTTCAAAACCTATAATTAACTTTTGTTGATTCTTCTCTAAAAATTAAAATAATTACATCTTTAAAATAATTTCGATTTGTTACTGAAAAAAAAATGTCTATATAATTTTATAATGGAATACATAAGCCTATTGAAAAAACTAAGAACGTGTTAAATACATAACTGATCCCCATTTCCTATTCAATGAAAACAAAGTGTACTTCATTTGGGTTTTATGTATGTTATGTTTAATTTCCCAACGTATATATTCCAGTCTCAAATTAAACAGCTAATCATTTCTCAGAAAAAATAATCCAAACATAAGATTCCAATCCCAGCTCATTAATTTTAACGCTCATCGCATGCAAGCTTCTATGCTGTACTCTCCAACGGAAACCTAAACTAAAAAAAATGATGATTTAGCGATTCTGGAAAGAAATGTACAAGACAATTAAAAATCAAGGAAGTTGGTGTCAGTTTGTCTCTCTGTTAAAATGGAATTTCATAAATATGTGCCATGAGTATATTAACAACTTTTTTGTTTTGCACTCACTGGAAGGAATATTTGAATCTTCGACACTCAAGAGAGTTATGGATTGATTGCAAGTGTTTGTGCTAAATGTATGCAATACTTCCCTTTTAGTGTAAATAGAAAAGCAGTCTATCTCATAAACAATGTTTTAGAAGGAAAGGATAGTTGATTTGGTTTTCACTAATTTTTCAAAGTGGGAAAACTTATCTATTTGGGAGTCTTCAAGTAAGGGGACCGATCTTTTTACAATGAAAAGAACGACGAAATATTAAAGAAAAAAATTGCAACATAAATATAATAAACTTTGTCTTTATTCAAACAAAAATACGCCAATTACACTAAAATCTCTATTAATTAATTACTTATATATAAATTAAAGGAATTTTTTGTCAATATATACTTTTTTGCTGTATCGGAAATTTCGTGGCAAGAAATATTACCAATATTGAACTTCATGGTAAGTGCTACTGCTAAAGTATCAATATTCAATCTCGATTTCTCACTTGTCCAAATATCATTACCAGTTGAAAAAAACTCCATCAACTGCTGCATTAGTTCCAAAGCAACATAACGAAAATTCAATAACTATAAATTTTCATATGGAATGCGTTCATTTTCGAAATGGTCACATATTTCCACCCATCTTTTATCAATTTCAACCTGCTTACTTTCCTATTCTTCTCATTTATCAGAATTTAAATATACATTCAGTCTTCTAATTTCTTGTCATCCATTTTAATATAGTGGATTTTTTTTCTGGATAAAATCTCAACACCATTTACTTTCGTTGAAGTTAAAAAACATCAATGAAAATTGTTATTTCCTGTGATATTTGTTTCAGACTATTCTTCGCAATAGTGGTAAAAATTCTTCACTTCATTGGTAAACCTTTCCGTTAGGCCGGATTTGATTCTTCTAAGTTTGACAATATTTTTATATTAAAGGAATAAATCTTTCTTCCGATTTTTATTGAAGGACAGAATCGTTCAAAGTCAGACTAACTTTAATAACTGAAATCTGTTCACCCTCCATCTTTTGAATCGTTTTGAAGAAAACAGATACCTGATTATGTATAAAATATATTAATATCTCCGAAATTTCGCACTGTACCGGCACATGACGCATAACAGTTCGGCCTGGGATCTCTGAATGCAGAGATTAACAGATTAGTTTTAAAATATCTAAAAGGCGTACAAGTAGGAGGACACTTTTCGAGGAAGGACATTACCTATAAAAGGACTCTTCTCCCTAAAGGAGGACGATTGTTCTCCTTAATTTAAGGAACTTAGAACTACGTTTTTTTTCATTGCTTTTTAATTTAAATACGACTGTCTAGAAACATTTTCTCTTACAGAAACAGCGAAAATAAATGCATTGATAATATGTATTTTTCTATAACGAAACTATGTGCAGCCTTTCTGTTTGTATGGTAATAAAAACAATAAGAACTAAAGTTGCGATGCAACTTTTAGGTACTTTTTGTAGTTGTAACCGTACCTTTGAATGATTGGACGCACAAAAATATAAAAAAACGATATAAATAGTTAATATAGCAATTTACTGTATGCATATAAATACATAGATATGTGCTTATTTACTACAATATTAGATGCATTTTTATAAATAAATCATTATATTATTAATATTTTTATATCGATAAAGTTGACTAAAAACTTCTACTGAATGAAAGGAAATATTTTAAGGCAATTTTTGTATGAAAAACATTCCAATGCATTTCCCCAACGAAGTTTCATTTTGCGTGCGTTGTACTATCTTCATATTTAAACTGTCTCTTAATATTTTTTAAAGAAATTATTACTAAGCTTTTTGAGAAAAATTGCAAAAATCGATTTAATTTCGAGTTTAATCTGAAAGTGATTTTATTTTCTTTAGATGTTCCTAAATTAGAGAAAATTACAGAAACGGTGATCTCCGCGACGAGGACGTGTCTCCTCTACTCCGAAAACTTTATTTATAAATGTAAAGATGTGTAGAAACTTTCTCTCATGACGATAGAAAATACTTTGAGGTTACTGTATTATTAGTTTTTAAATATTCGCGCGCGCAGCGAAAACACCGTTTTCAAACACACTTTCACTCTATGTATATCATTTTCTCCATATTTTCCCCCCCTTAAGCCTGCTGGGTGGCGTAGTTGTTCAGGTTCTGGCCTTGTGAGCCCAAGTTTCAGGGTTCGATGATGCAGAGGGTTTTTTTTTTTCATGGTGCAGAAAATAGATAGCGTCCATATCGTTATAAAAGTAATGTTATGTCCAAGTTACGAAAGTAGAGCGGTGCAGGCACTAGATTAGCATTAAAATTTTTATTTAACTATAAAGAAGGGGAATACTTATTTTTCACGGTGTCTATTTCTTATTTTAACAAATATGTTTAAAAATACATAATATATAAACAATTTTATTTTATTTTTTATTGAAGAAATAGTTATATTTTATGCTCTTTTTTCATGTATATAAAAATTTTAAATGATGCAAAATTAATATATAATAAAAATGTAAATCTGTATTACATTCACCTATGTTCTCAATTCTGAATGCAGTATCGTGGGAATTGAATTGTTTCAAACATGTACTTCTGTGTGACACACTGAATCCTACGGGTATGGTTTGGCACTCACAGCTAAAAGGTTGCCATCCCCTGTAGTACACGTAGCATATATTGTATAGAATATTCCTTGTGCCAGGTTGCATCTGAGAACAGAGGTCCTATTGAATGGGGTCGAATTCTTCGTCAGGGAAATAAATGGAATTAATAATTTATTACCACGGAATTTTACTTTCCGTGTCATTATTAGTCCCCATACCCAATTGGGTGCCACTTCTTTTGCTAGATCGGGCTACATTCGACTCTGAGTAGAGTCAGTTTAAAAAAATGTTTCATCTTGTCTTTAGATGTTCGCATAAGAGAGCTTCCCATCCACGGTCTGATGACGAACATCCACACCGCGCGCTTGAAGACAGGCGTATCTTCTTTCTGCGGGTATTAGAACACCCATCTATATATACTTTGCCGTTTAAGTGTGAAATCCCTTATTTCATAAAATAACTAGATATTTCATGAAGTAACTAGACAAGACAGTTAAAGCACACAAGATTATTGAATTCTACGATTAAGCTTGGTATTCTGGTATCTTCTATTCGATGGCTTAATCGTTAAAGTATGAAATGTGGCACTCGAAAGTTCTTTGAAACGGCTCTAGATACTTTCCTATTAGGAACAAGAGATGGCCGAAACCTGCTTTGGGCAGGGGAGGGCTTACGCACTAAAATATCAATCCCCATGTTAATCCTATGGTGCCATTTTTTTATGATATGGGGTTGATATTTGGGGGATCTACCAGTTTGGTGAGGAAGTACAAGGACTTGACTCCCAGGCGCTCTAGGAGGCCCAAAGCTTGACTAACACTATGTATTTGGGCCTGGGGCCCCAAACCTAAATTTACGGGGGGGGCTAGTATTTTCGCTACGCTACTGCTTCTGTAATACGTAAAAGGCAATAATTTTTTTACAGCTGTTTTTGCTCTTGAAATTGGAATATGTATAAGGATGGATTAATACTTTTCAGCTTTATAATTAATGTATTCTAACATTTAGTTTTAAGTTTTCCCCGAGAATAAACATTATTCTGTTGCTTGTGACTTATATTTGAAATACTATACATTGTGCTAAAAAAATTTATCATTGCAAAAATGTCGTATTTTTCGCATTTTTTGTAAAAGAAAATAGGAAGTGAATAATTGCCCTTCTCGAATTTATTTTAGAAATAATTTTTTTTCAAAAAATGTTTGTAAAATAAGAGTTTTTCATCTGAGTTAAGGTGACGAGGACGTCTCCTACACTTCTAAATTCCCCCTCCGTGTACAAAAGCTGGCTAAAACCCTTTCTAATGCTGGCAATAAAATACTTCCAGGAACTCTAATTTTTTTTTAATATTCCTTAAAATAATCCATTCTTGAAACTTTCTGTGCTCCATTTTCTTCGCATTTAAAATGTGTGCTGTGCTTTCAAAAACATTCAAAAGTTTTTGTTTTCAGAAAAGAACGTTTCAAGTAACTATTCTTTGAATGAAAAGTGGCAATGCTGGTCTTTTTTCAGTAAATTAGTTTTCCAACTACGGATCGGCGTCGAGGACGTCACCTCCATTCCGACATTTTGCACAACGTCTCTTGAAGACAGATGTAGTATTTTTTGTTTGCAGGCATTAGAACCCCTTCAATGAATTTTCACTTTTAGTTTCAAAATGATCTAATATTTCTGTAATAGGAAAGTGCATTTTAGCCAACAGCTTGAATTGTTTTGGACATTCTGCTTTTGATACCGGTTGAATATTCTCCCTGATTATGTGTCTCATTCTAATTTTATTTGTCAACTGCGTAAGTGATAGTCATGAAATAAGGCTAAATGTTATTTCACAGAATAACTAGGTAAAGTAGGAAATTTTTCATGTTATATACTCGTTGACTGACTTATCTAGTTATTTCGTGAAATACCTAGTTATTCTATGAAATAACTGAATTATACACTTTAACGGTAACATATGCCTATTCACATACACATTTATGTATATGCATGTATAGACACAGATGCATGAATATATACACATATGATATAAAAGTGTGTGTCTACATTAGTTACTGTATGAAATCTCGGACCCTCGTCTATATATACGCAATTAAAACAAGAATTATTAACATAATTTAATAAATTACATGTATATGAATATTAATTCACTCTGAATATTCTTATATACAAATAAATTTATATCTCTTTAAACTTATAGAATTTCAAAACTTAGTACCTTAGTGCAAAAACCTTCCTTTGAATTATTAGTTTATTTAATTTTTCAAATTCACGTAAGGAAAGAAATTACGTGCACGTGTGTTTTATCAATTTTTTGGAAATATTTTTAATATTAATGTTAGTAAAAAATTCATTTTAAATTACGTTCCATTTCCCAGTATTCCAAAACTACGCTTGAATTGAAAACATTTTAAAATATGTACGTGTATTTAAGCAAACCCAGGGGCTGAGTGGTTAGTGCATCGCGCTTTCACGCCACAGGTCCGAGGTTCAAACCCCTAGCCTGGCAAGGTTGACTCAGCCTTTCATCCCTTCAGTGGGTCGATAAATGAGTACCAAACTTGCTTGGGAACTTAACACTGGGGGTTTCGTGTCAGACTGACCATCTGACCAGAATATCTGCTCATGTACCTCTGGGCCCAAGGTCGCGTATTTTGAGTTGGCCACTGTTGGCCTTGGCGCACATGGGCTGTCACGCCACTGAGCTATGTGTAAATATAATTAAAATTTTTAAAAAAAGACTAGAAATCAGAACCACTCTCCATTCATCACAGTAGTATTATATAATTTTCAAAATTTATATATTTTTAAAATCTGTTTTTACGTTTTATAATAAACAGTTTTAGTTCGCCCCAATTTTCTTTTTCTTCGCGCCAATTCATTAAAAGAAATTTGCTTGTCGCTCTACTTACTAACCGATGAACATAAAAATTAAAATAAATTATATGCTTTACCGTATTTTTAAATATGAATTTAAAATAATTTAAGGAATGTTTGAAATACGATTATTGTTAACGGGTTTGGATATTCATTATGATTTTATTACGTAAAATGTGAAGGAAAAAAAATGTTGTCAGAAATGTCCTTTTATCTCAAGTCATACTGTTTAACCTTTTCATTCCTTTGTATTAATAATCTAGTTTTTTAGATTATATAAATAGATTACAAATATTTATTTAAAAAGAATTAAAAGAGCAGACGATTCTGAAATTTTAAATTCTCTACCGTTTTTGGCGATTAAAGACATCATCGATTTTTTTCAGCTCATATTAATATTAATTTGTTTTCAAATGGAAGTTTGAGAATCGATTATGGTAAAAATCAAAAAACATTTATTTCTTTTCTAGTTTACTTTTTCCTGTAACGTACATGTAAATTTGATGTTATGATTATTCTTTTTTAATTTATTCTTCATCCTGAATAAACTAATTCGGATTTTTGTTGTTATATTCACATTGCATAGTTTTTAAAGAGAGAGAATTATGGATTTATTAGTTTTCCAGCCAAGATTAGATTATCGTTTGGTATATATAATCTGCTTTTGAAAAAAATACTGATTTTTTTCTCCTCTTATTTTTTTGCAATTATGTAAAATGGTGTTTACAAGCAGCATTTTTAAAGATATTTCTGTACACTGAATCAATGTGTTTCTTATGGCATTTCTGTTCGAAAGAATCTTTTAACGTGGTTTTTGAATTGCGTTAAAGAAGTACATTTTTTATTTATTCCCTGTATCCCTATAAGACAGGCTAGAAAGACCTACACTTCTGTTTCCGCGTTAGGTTTATTATCTAAAGATGAAAATAAAGCACAAAATAACGTGCTATTAATCTTGGCTAATTTTAGAGAAAATCGATTGACAATATCTTATTTATATATCGATAAAAGTTTTCAAAAACATGTTACGATCTGAATGACTACTTAAAAATGTAATAAAAATAATACTTTTCAAACTACTACAAAAAAGGAACAACATATATAAAAATTAAGAGTAATAATTAAGAACTTTAAAAAAATTCTTTTTTACTACTGATTTATGTTTCCAAATGATTACGAATGAAAACTCTCTTCCACATAATTTTTTCTTATAAATAAAATATTAATGAACTTGATTTACTCTGTACCGGCTTCTACTCTATAGGCTTTTGTTTTTGAAGTCATGTTTTCTTTGGAGTATTCTAAACCAGCGACACTCGACTTGCGGTCCAGTGGGCGTTTGTGAGTGTCAGGTCATGACCCATTGCTATCAGAAATTCGTTAAAGTGAAGCAATATATTAAAAGTATAATGGACGTATGAAATTTTTTTTGTTGTCTGGAAAATTGTCTGTTATGACATCCGGTTTATTGATATATAAATTGTTTTTTCACATGTGAAAAACTTGAACAATTATTTCATTCATATCTCCAGCTTCATCTAGAAATATGTTAGTTGAACTGTACTTCTTATGTACTGTAGTTAAAAATCATAATTTCTGTGAGAACTACATTCATTCTGAGGATAAATTAATTAAAGTACCAAAAAAAATTCCGTTTCTTCTATTTTTATCTAGTAATTGGTAGGAGAAGAATAACTACATAAAATGCCACCTAACACAGAACATTATATTTGATTCTGGGTACACTGAAGGTAAAGAAAAATAGTAATAAATTTGGAAGCAACAATATTTTCAGAATTAAAAAATGGAGAATAAGCGTAGGAATAGTTGAAACTACAAATATAGGGAAAATTTAAAAGTTATTAATACTGCTGAAGAGTAAATTAATATTATTCACTTTTTATTAATTTTCATTTAAAAAAAATTTTAAATATAAAAAATAATGATAAATCATGTTACACTATTTATTTTATATTTTAACAAAAACCTGTTTAAATTTGGGGTGCGGCTTGGATTCGAATAAATAAGCTAGTGTAGCAAAAATTTTAAAATTTTACTCATTACCTTATACGGATTTTAAATACTACTACTTATGTAATATTACATTGCGTATCTCGGACACCTCTTTCATAAGCGTACTATTACATCGCACAATTTCTGCATTTTAACAAATACATTTAAAACAGATAGAGCGATGTTTTCTCGTTATCAAAAAAAAAGCGAATTCATTTATACTGCAACGATAAATAATAATTATAATTGGCGTCATATCGTATCTTTTTTCAGATAATACAAATCGTTGCTACAAAGTACAATAATAAAATTTCTCACTATTGTATTCGAACGCACGGCAGTCATTTCTGGAAAAATAAGAATTTTGCCTCATTAAAAAGACATCCGTTCTAATTAAAGCAGACAATTCATTGTGTAAAATTTCCGAAGAGAAAGAGTTAAACAGTTTTTTTTCGTACTACATTGAACATTAACAACAATCAGACTCATTAAAATAACGCAGTAAGAATTCGCTTGTGAGTGTGTCATTCCAACTATAGATTATAATTATTTGCGTGCAAACGAGTATTTGCTGATTGTTTTTGGAACTATTAACGTTTCTCTTCCACCTGTATTGAGTCCTTAAGAATATTAGTGTATCACTGCTGCAAAGAGCAAAAAATAAGAGAGAGAGTTTGTAGCATTTTGATATAAAAAATATGCTTACATTCTCTTTAAAAGGATTGTCATTTGCCAGAAGCTGGAAATTTTTTTTCTTAATCAAAACGGGGAAAACGGTTAAAGTATATTCTCATGTACTTCTGAGAAACGATTAGAGTATATATTTTTTTCCAGAATCATAAGACACACAGAATTTCATTGAGGCCTTTACAGAATAAAAGGAGCTTTTTTACCTACTTCCTAAAAAAATTCAATTTCCTCGAACTAAAATAACTCTTTTATTCCTGCAATATATCCACGTTTGCATAGCAAAACATTTCGTTGTATACTATAATTTGAAGTAATAGAAATAATAAATTACAGTTTAAAAAAACTAAACAAACCCCTTTATAGTGAATCGAACAAAGTTGTAACTTAATCTTTTAGTTGCCATATCAGGAAACGGGATCTTTGGATTGAGTCGCCAGATGCGGGATGGGATCTCAACAGTGGCGTAACGTGCACCCCCGCACTCCGGGGGGGGGGGCAAAGCCTGATTGACGCTCTTTATGTAGATTTTCTCAAAACTCGCTTTAGGTTTTTTAAAATCCAACTTTTAAGCGATTTTCCAATGGGCGATCTAACATCCTTCAAAATCAAAATTTTAAAGCGCTCATTAGATATCTTTGATCCCATAACCAAATCAAAAAGCATTTTGTTTGATGTACTGTAATCCCAGCGACGAGAGATCCTTTTCTTAAGTGGTGTTTTTTCAAATTTAAATTAAGAACCGATAAAATATAAGTCAGATGGAGAATCGGGGATATAATGGTAGGAAGAAAAGAAATTCATCACTTTTATTATTATAGTATATTTTACGTTAGCTAGAGAGAGAGAAAAGAGACATGATTTACTTTCTACAGAAGTAGAAGAGTAACTTATTGGCAAATTTAGTTCCCCCTTCCCCTCATGTATTTCATTTTCATTTAGCGAAGTCGTAAATAACGTACATTTGTTACGCTTTTTTCACGTGAAATAATATTACGATACTTGGAAAACCATTGAGAGCATTTAAATAATAATTTGGTCAGATTTATGAGTAGTCAATCAAATAAAGCATAATGAGAAACTTTTCACAGAATTGCTTTTATATAGAACAGACATCTGTATTTTTTTATTCAATGCACTTAAATTTAAGGTGTGTTGCTTTTCTTTTTAAACATCTCTCTTCTCGCTTTCATTATTATTATTTTTTATCGGAATTAAATATTCTGGCTCAAAAAATGGTGTTTTGCCAACAAGACAAGAAGAAACGCGGCCCTAAAATGAGTGGAGTTAAAAAAATTCTGAATGTTTCTCAAATACGAAAAATTCGAAAGGAAAAGGAGTATAATAATGCATATGTGCAAAATTGGATAAAATTTTAATATCTACAAGTACATAATCTTGTGCAAGTACTAGTCATTGTTATGGTAGTGAACCTGATTAACAAATCATGGAAATGAAAATTATTTCACAAGAAAAAAACACAATTTCGGACACTTCAGCTAATAAGGATACTCTATCTAAAGAAAAGGAGTCGTAAAGAATAAGGTAAGCGATATCTTTTTTCTTTCGCAAGAATTTGAAAACGAAAATTATTTTACTGTTTTCGTGTCTTTCTTAATGTACAGTTTTTATTTAAGTTACCAGGTTATATATCTTTCGACTGTTTTGTTAGAGAGATTTTCCATTTTAATTAATACCATAAATACTCTCTGATGTTAAAGGTTTACTTCGTTTATTCAGACTCAGATTGATTTTGTATTCAGTTATAAGTTTAATGCTTAAATATTTTTAGATGATGTGTATAAGCACATTATGTTTGATTGTGTAATCCTTTGTAAGATCTGACTTGGGGCCCAAAACCTGACCTTGCGAGGGGGAAGGGCCTTATTATTTTCCGTTACACCACTGCAGCTATTAAACAGTCCATTATTCTTTTTTAAGTAATTTGTATAGTTACTACTAAAACAATGAACGCAGACTTTTTCTACTTGATTATTGTTGGTATCGCTACAAACCTGTTTTTATTTTAAAAGCTATGGAAGAAAAAACGAGTTTTCTCAATACTTGGAATGAACTAAATAAAATATAATTTTAAAAAAAAATTTCAAATTCTGGTTTTTAAATTTTTTTTTTCTTGTTTTTTTGTACGCAGTAGTAGATAAACGCAGACTTTTTTTCTAGAAAGTATGTATATATAAGATCTGGCTTGGGGCCCAAGACCTGACCTTGCGGGGGGCCCAATTATTTTCCGTTACGCCACTAGATCTCAAAATGGAAAATCGTTAATCTTTATAAAGACAATATAACAAATTATTAAATTGTTGTGTTGTCATCGGTCCTGGACAAGTGAGAAAAATTTCGAATTAATCTGACCTTTTAAAGTGGGTTGAAATTGAGTTCAAAGAATCTGTTACATACAAGTGATTCTTATAAGAGGGTGTTAAAAAAAGAAAAGTTTCTATAGAAATCCGATTCATTTAAGGAAAACATGCAAAAAATATACTTATGTATATACCTTTTCATTTCTGTATCAAGTGTAAGAGCATGAATCCAAACGTTACATTTATGCATTTTTTTTCTGGTACGGTTACTAAATGGCGATGATGCGAGCTTTTGTACGTTTGGACTCCAATGAGTTAATCTGCGCTCATTCGCTTCGGTCCACTCTACAGACGAAAAACTTAACATTTACATTTGCATTTGATTACTGATTTGGTATCCATATCCAGAATTTTTTAACCTGGCATCAGTGGCGCACACAAGGTGGGTGTTCTGGGGGTCCGGACACTCCCCAAAGCCCTTGAGTTTTTTTGATTGATGATAATCCTATTTATATATAACGTAAAATGTAATTAAGTACTTGCAATTGACAATTTATTTTATTAATTAATGCTAGTTATTAATTCAATAATTTATTTTTTTACTGTTTTTTGTTAACAAAATCAGACGAATCAATAGGTGTTGCCTTGAGGTGTGATACGAGTTGGGGAACTTTCGACCATTGACCCCCCCCTTGAAAAATTTTTGTGTGCGCTGCTGCCTGGCATTATAACTATCTTTTTAAAAATTTGGATGTTAACAAGCTAAAATTTTGGAAAACAATTATCTTATCTTTTATTAATATTTACCATTCTAAAATCCTCTTTCCGAGAAACGTCTCCAGTAAATAAACGAAAATATAATTTCCTGAATATGTGAATATTTCTGAATATTGAATCTGTATTCCTGTGTACGGAGAGCATGAAAGTGATTTCGTCACTTCGTATTTCTGATACATCCTCACGTCGTAATGTCTGTTTTTCGTCAATCCATTGCTTTAGCAGTATCCCAACTGGTAATAAGAAATGATTGTGAACAGAACCCCTGAGGGAACCGCTTTTGAAATACATAAACTTTAAAATTCTAAATTCGAAATTATTGGAATCGCTAAATTATTGTGAATTGAAAAAAAAAAGATTGTGTGTATTCATACAACCCCCCACGCGAGAAAGATAACCTAAATAATGTCTTTTCACTCCCCTTCTTGGGGTTCAGTTATAAAAAAAAGAAGGGATGAGTAATTGAGCGACATGGTTTCACATTAGGCACAACTATATTTTTAGAAAAATAGAGAAATTTTGAAGCAGTGCCAATATTTTCGATGAGAATTTCTTTTATGAAAATAATGTTCAGAATAAAGAAATGAAGCAATTTATTTAGTACTGTAGTTATTCTGGAGTTCCAGCAAAGATTTTTTTTTATCGAGAGCTTGATGTCTGTTCAAGACGTCGCAATTCCTGAAATGTAATACAGTGAAAATCGCTTAACACGAAACTGAGGGGGACTCAAGTATTTATTCGTGTTAAATGATGTTGCAAAAAAAAATTGTCTATTTTACATTTTATTTTCATAGATATGTGTATATGCATTAATTTTATAAAAACCATTCAAACATTTGCGTAATTTTCTCTCTGTTTTTTAATTATTATTGATAAAGTAGAGTGAGCAATGCCAAAATTTTAAAAGATTTCCATTTGCGTCTTCTATTTTTAAGTAAAGGCCTTAAGAAGCTCCATCTTCCTTTTAAGTAAATACACTTTGCTTTCCCCCTGAGTTCTTTGCTATTGTGCTCGAAAAAAATTCTACAAAATGGGGAAAATAATGTAAATCAAATTCACTCGCTGTGACTCATTCTGCGTTGTACTGTTCACGGAATTTCAAAGCCATCGAATGAGAGATATGTAGGGGTGGAGGGTGAAAATAGTTTAGATCAGGGGTAGCCAACCTTTTTGGTAATAGTGCCATTATCTGATATTAAATCCAATACGAGGCCATTAATACTCCCCACGTGCGACGTTTACACGACATCCCACAAATAAGTACAACGCGATCTTTTTGTTGTATGAAGGCAAATGAATTCGTCCAAGAATTTTGAAAACCGTGAACATAAAACATTATTCTTCTAGTCATCATTTGATTCAATCTATTGGTATGAAGTGTCGCAGTCATGAAACAGATAAAATAGAAATAAAAAAAATAACTAACACACACATGACAAAGTTAAAAGTAACCTAAAACTCAAAACGTCCATCAAACTAAATTCTTCGTTCAAATGTGATATTCATGTATCGGCGTGACTAATATCGAACAAGAGGGGGCTATTTTTATTGGCTTGTTTGTCACCAAAAAGTATAAAACAAAATAGTATATAACTTTTAAACCTCAACGCTCAAAAGAATTTGCAGCATCTCTTAATCTTTCAAAAAGGCATTTGTTATGAAATTCGGTTCATATCCCATAACATCTGACACGCAACGACTTTTTCATCTAATTTATTTTCAACCCAAATTATGCATGTTGATAGAATACCTCTACTGTTATTTATCATACTTCAGCAGTACATTTGCTTATTGAATTTTTATTCTTTTTAATATAAGAAATTGGGCTTTTTTTCACTAACCGTCGGCGCTTAAGCCTTCGGGGGGGGGGGGGGAGGAATGACAAGTTACTTTTTTTTCTTTCATGATGCAGCAATGAGAGATGTTTCATTTTACAAGTATTGCACAATCGTTTGGATTTGCATTGAATATTCATTGCTAAGAGTTGGTTACATTTAAACAGAAACATTTTTTTTACATACAGCACACTAATTACATGCAAGCTAATTCCACAGAATCATTCCATGGAAGAGAAATTAAGTCTAAATAAACATGCACGATGTGTTGGGAGAAAAGGGATGTAAGTTTTTATCTTATAATTTTGTGGAGTGCCACTTAGAATTGATCCGTCTGCCAGATTGCTGACCCCTCGAATAGTGTATTCAAAATGTTTCAGATACTAAAAATTTACACCAAAATTAACACCATATAAATTATTATATATATAAATATGAATAATCCCATGATCATAATTTTTAATAATTCAACAAGCAGAACGTTTCACATAAAATAAAATTGCGTGTATACAAAGCGTGGTTTTTGTCTTATGTCAATGGTAATTAATTTCTTATTGATATTACTTAAATAATCCAAGTATTTACACGGAAACATATACACAATGTGTTTATTAACAAATTTTAAAAAATCTCAAAGAGAGATAACTGGATTGTTGGAAAATGGTTTAATAATTAGCGATTTCTTCCAGACGTGTCTTGTTCGATTATTTAGATAAAAATGTTTCGAGAAAAAGGAAAGGGAAATTTTCTGTTCAAATGGGAAGTTTTCGGATCCTAAAGTACAAATAAAACTGTTACATATTTGTTTAATTTTCCTTTAAAAATACTGATAAATAACGGATTGGTGTAAAAGGCGGCAATTCAAATGAATAAAGCTATTTGTATGAATTTATGTATCACCCGCGTTTTTACCTTTACATATTTTTTGTCATTAACAGTTGGAATGGGGCACTGATTCTTCCCAACAACATTTCATGTTGATGATACTCTCGTATTAACATCTGGTTAGTATTTTTTTTAGAAGAAAGGCTTTAAGAACAAGATTGTTAAATAAGATTTACAGTTTTAAACTGAAGAACGATTAAAATAATCGTTTGGTTTTGAGTTTCAAGAAAAATCTTCTAAATTTCTTAGTCTGCTTTAGTCGACAGTGGTGAGTGAAAATAGAAAAATGTTATTCTGTCAGATAAATTATGTTGAGAATTCTTTTTTTAACGGCATTTCTTTGTGGATAGAACCGCTGTTCCGTACAGAGCACTGAAATTTAAGAAAAAGTGTCTTGAAAATAGAAAGAAATAATAATTGCGAGTGGGATACATAATTAATTGAATTTTAATAAAGAAGCTAAAATTTTATGTTTATGTGTGTGTTTCCTTGTATTAAGACAGTTCAATAATCCAGATGTGTTATACCATGTGTTTTATGTCAAAATTTCCCTTATTATAAACACTAAATAAAACATCAGAAATACCTTCTTAATCATACCATAAGACTGTTTCGTAACCTCAGTTCGGCTTTCCCTACGAATTGCACCCCTAAGAATTGCACTAATGGCTTTAAAGTTAACCCCTTTATGTAATTTATAATAAAGTAACCCGTCAAAAATTTGATGAATAAAAAAAATTACAGACTCCTAAACATACCTTTGCCTCGTCGTTAATGAGTCAATTCAAGAGTAGCTACCACATAGATCGCTTGTGGATTTCAATTCGTAAGTCTCTCTCTTGGGCTTTAAATATGGTTTTTTGAGGTTTCATGTTCTTTTCTCTGTTCTTAAACATTTAAAAAAATTTTGTTGCAGTAATATCCGTTAAATCTTAGACCCGTGTCACCATATTGAATTTTTCAATGATTTTGGTGGTCTTTCTTATAGTAAAAGAATGCCAGCGTCTGTCAAAATAACTGGTCAGGATCTTGGATCAGAAAGAAAGATCATCGTTAGTGTACTTTTTTAGATGTGCCTGGAGTAGTGTCACGATCGGTTAGATTAGCCCAATTTGCTTTCTTTCCATGAATGATGACTTGATTTGAATTTTTTATCAACATCGCATTCTAAAGCAATGTGAGAGCTATGGATGACGGATGTTATCTTTTAGATCGTCGGCCAAGTGATGAGGACGGCACCTGAGCTAGTACTTCACTCTCCAACATTCCACACCCCACCAACAGGAGAACTTTGAGCCTCAAACACTGTAACGTCCAACCCCTCTACATAGCAGGGAACTCCACCCGTGCGTAAACATTCAAGTCTGCATCACGTATGAAACAATGTCACTCAGTTTGGTTCGCCCATAAACTCCAGTGCCCTCCCTCGCTCACTCCTTTCTCATGACGGAAACAAGCCACTTTTAGGATCTGACTTGTTGTTTTCCATTATGTGACAGGGCAAATATTTTTTTAAATTTTTATACACAATAGCCACAGGCATATTTTCTGGTCATACGTTAGTAAGGAGGCTTAAATAAATGCTTAACACAATTTCTCATTTGAAAACGCTTTACCCTTCGTTTGAGAAATATTAGACGCTTTGAATTTTCGGTATTGTGGAAATTGAAAACTGCGCGGGAAAATGCAACTAACGATTCAGTAATCGAGAGCAGATTCGCTGGGTTAGAAGAAAAATATTTCTGAGTGATTTTGTGAGGGGGGAATGCTGTTATCTGAAAAACAGTTAGATGAAGGGGTTATAAATATGTGTGACCGATATAATTTTTGTTGGTAAAATTATTTCTGCAATGAGATTATGCTAGTATTTGGCGGAAACAAAACCATTTTAGTAGCTTTTATTCTGGGGAACACTTAAATCCCTATATTGAGTTTATTCTATTTTAAATTTTATGGAACACAAAGTGTGATTTGTTAGCTTCGAAACAAAATTCTCGACCCACGTGGAAAATGGTGCGAAGAAGCCAGTTGCTGTGACAATAGCAGAACATTTCCATCTTAGCCATCCGTAAGGTTGGACCTCGATATCAAATGATCTTCTAAGAAGCGAAAACTTTTAAAAAATCATGTACAATTTGACACCTTATTGATTTAGAGAGGGGGGGGGGGTCGAGTATTTGTTTAAGATTCTCATTCATTGGAAGTTAATTCCGAACAGCTAGCGTTCCCTAATTCTAAGCAAATGAACTCTATCGTTTTTGTTTAGCGCAATTAAACTTAGTACAAATCGTTAGAAATTAAGGAACAATCTGAAATTATCTTCTGGAAGAGATTGCAATATGGTATGGTCAATAATAAATCACTCTGTACACTACTTGGAAATCCAGAACTAAAACTAAATTTTTTTGGATGCATGAAATGTAAACAGAGTTTTATATTTATACAATAATTAGTTATTGAGTATAGTTTTCCATTTGTTTTATTGAATCCTTTAAATCAAAACGTCTTTTTAGCTCTTGAAACTTCATACAGTTTAATTTCATATTCGTGGTTATTTTTTTCTTCTGATTCTTCAAAAGATTTCAGTTGCTTTTGGTTTAGCTTTCGAATTATGCATCACCTATTTTCACGAATTAACCAAAAATGTACGCCATCAGTATTACAGGCACATACAAAAATATTTCAAAGTTTTTTTATGTCATTCTTATTAAGTATTATCTCAATGTGTATTGAATTGTGTGTTATCTCCTGATTACATAATTAGGAGTGATACTTTTTGCAAACTTAAACTGTATTTCAGCGATTTTCATTCGAATTTGTACAGTAAATTTTTTAAATTTAATTTGACTTTGAATCTACATTTTAAAATGTACCAGGTTATTTTTAACTTACTAAAGAGCGAGAACCCAGACGTTACCTTTCGAAATTACTTTTTAGTAATTTCTTACATTTTATTTTAAAATTATTGTGGTAATTATAAAAATACCTTTTTCAATGCTAAAAAAGGA
>BMAO01010904.1:0-28737 GCA_019973975.1 Trichonephila clavata
TTTTTGCGACAGAAAGTAGGTTTTTAGTTGAGCATTGAGTTGAATATATGCTGTGCATAGTTGTTAAATTTCTGTTGAAATATGCTTAAATTCTTTTCATACATTTGGATACAGCTTCTGAAATAGTCAATATTATTGCAAATAACTCTGAGTATTATTTTAAACATAACTTTCCTTTACATTTTTTTTTCTTATTTAAAATGTTAATAATCTTGTACATACATAATAATATATACATAGAAAAAAAACATATATAAAAATATTTATTTAGCTGTATTAAATATTGGTATCTATTAATATTTGCTTTCATATATTGCCGAGTAAGGGAAACATTTGAATATCTCAGCTAATCTTATACATTCCGAGTTCTTCTGTTACACTTGTTCTTCTTTCCACTTGGTTTTTTTAATGACAGAACTGAATATATTCAGCACATATTAGCGGTCTGACATTTGTACTTAATTTATTTACAATATCTTGTGTATTTGAAGAATGCTTTTTAAATTTTAAACAAATATGTTAAAATCAAATATATTTTTAGGACTGCATTGCTTATGATGTATATAAAATTTCAAGTATAACTATTTAATTTATGTGATTCTTCACCTCTTTTATCATAATTTTTTTCAGCCTGTTCGAGAAAAGAGCCACCGTCCACATTCGAGTCGCAGTGCACGACCACCTTCTGCTAGAAGCAAAAGAACAAAGCCCAGTAAGTAGAAATTCGACTTTTTAAAAAAATATTTTAAACTCGTATTTTATTTTTTAAAAATCAAATTTTTCTTCTTTTTTTTTTTAGAGGAAGAAGACAACCCGATTATGGAAAGTAAGTATTTTTTTGATAGTAGTTAATTAAGAGAACTGAATATACAGTAAAATTTTATATAATAGATTAATTTCATGTATAAGGTTTTCATGCTAAAAATTTTCGAAATTTATTTTCTGATTTAGTTTTACAACTATGGGCTTGTAGTATGTAAAATACTTGTTTTACCTTTGGTTTATTTTGAATTTAAAAAGTGGAGTAAGATGCATCAAATATATATTATGAAAAGAATGATGCAAAAAGGAATTTAAAGTAATTCTTGGCTAGCCTGGTTTTGTATTAGAAACTTTACATTTTGCAATTCTCATTTTTTACAATTTTGTTACACAAAAAACATTTCAATAATGATGAATTTATCCAGATGTAAAATTTAAAAATACAAAAGGAGGAGGGGGGGGGGGCAAGAATAAAAAAAATACATGAAGCAGTCAAAAAGTTCTCAGAATTTTGTTCTAATTTTCTACCACAATATAGGCTACACATTTACATAACTGCTTTCAAAGTAGGCTTCTTCAGAACACGCATCTTCTGCCAATAGTTAGAAACTACAACTAAAGTCCTGTTGTGGTATTTTCCCAAGTTTAGCCACTGTGTTGATTTTGATATCTTTCCATGGTATCAAAATGATTACCTTTGAGGCCCATTTTGATCTTGGAAAAAGGCCTGAAATCAAATGGTACTAAATCTAGTTAGGAGGCATGAAATGTTCTTATCTGAGAGTCATGTCTGCACAACAATCCATGTGTTGGAAGAAGCATTGTTGTTAAACAGTGACCATCCTCCTTGCCATTTGGGGGAATTTTTTTCAGATTGTCCTCTGTCTTTTCAAAACTTGCATTTTTAAAGGACTGTTAACAGTTCATCCAGTTTGAAAAATCATGGTACACTAACATTTGTCAAAAAAAACAAAGAGCGCAACTTTTGTTTGGGATTTGATATTTCTTTGGTTGAGGAAAGAGTACTGTGTTTTATTCTGATGACTGTATCTTTGTCTTCAGGTTGTTGTTGTTGTTTCTTATCCCACTTGACCGATAGAAACATCTAGATCAAGTCCATGAACCCGTGCGTTTTTAAGCAATAAAGAACTGTAGTTGGACTTGAGAACAGCTGGCTCTTATGGCATCCAATACAAGCAAAGATGTGGGCAGGAGTGGCTTGGTTCACATTGCATTTCGGACAAGAAGGGTAAACTTTAACACCATCCACATGCCATTGAGCTTGAGTATGTCCACTTCGTAGTCTAGCAAGAGTAGTTTCATCTGGCCTACTGCTTGTCCCAAGTAAAGCAGCACCAGGGCGATTTCCTTCATACCATTCATGCACGGAGGCCTGCCTCCAAGAGGAACTGATATTTTGTTTGACCTGAGTAGCAATTTCTGAAAAAGTAAGGCAGCCACCATGTGTAGAATCTTTATGGCTGCCCTCGCGGGCCAAACCATCTGCAATCTCATTCCCATAGACATTCACGTGCGATGGTACCCACTGAAAAAAGATCTTAACATTAGCATTCAAGCTATTTAATAACTGTATAATACTCGTTGTTGTTCTGTCACCATGCATTCTTCAGGTTGTAAGTGCAAGTAATCAGCTGCCCAATTTCCATGTGATTTGGAAATCAATCAGATTTGGAGCAGCAATCAGACAAACTTTGCACCAAAATATTTCATCTTCAAATCATCTGAAAAGATTGTATGAATGGATCCATGAGGGATTTCCACTTCCTGTGCCAATTTGTTAAATGTCATTTGCTTTGATCTCATTAACTGTTTTGCCTGCTTGACCATTCCTTCATTTCTGGAGGTTGAAGGTCTGCCTCTGCAGCTCTTGTTTTCCAGTAATTCATGTTCACTCCTAAATATTAAAAACCTTTTTTAAACAGCTGTTTTCTTTAAAGAATTGTCTTCATAAATTGTTGGTGAGGCTAAGTCTCTGAAGCAGATTTCCCCTATCTGTTTATGAAAATGTTTGTTATTTGCTTCAACTTTGACATTGTACTTGATTACCACACACTCTTACCTTCAGCTACACTGTTTATTATAAATTCTGGTTGTAAAAATGTTAACTGTACTATTGTAATAAAAAGTAATGAGATTCCAGGACTCCTTATGTTTAAAGAAAGTCGAAGAGTTAAAATATTTTTGATATTAATTCTTGTTACCCATTTGCTTTAACATATTTAAAAGAGTTTTAAAAAATAATTTTGCTGTTAAATTATTTTACATCATACAATCTTATTAGTTATTCAGAATGCTTCCTATGTGTGTGTAAACTTGGAAGCATAATTATCATGATATCAGGCAAGACAGCCCCTCGTGGGCCAGTGCATTCCTTTGAAGGTTCTGCCATAATGACCTCGTGTTTACTTTTGTTCTCCAAGTTTTCTATTTTATAATCCCAAAGTATGATTCCTCTGAGTCTGCCCATCTCAGCCTTGATCTTCTTCACTTCTGAATTCCAGTGACTTGGAACTGAAAGTGTAATCAACATATTTAATATTATGTATAGTATATCATCTAACCTTAATTGTCTTCATCTAATATTTATCTTGAAAATACTTTTTATATGTACAAGGACTGAATATTTTTCATTTAATTCTTCAATTTATATTTATGTCTTTAACACTAAACTTATACCAGATAGGGAATCAAAAGACTGAATTTTAGACTTAATCAAAATTATTAATTCACAAGGTCTCTCTTTTTTTAAACTTCCACCTCAGCATTTTTCTATAATTCTTAATACCCCAACTCTTTCATTATACTGTACCATTTCTGTCATGATTGATGCTTGGACCAGTGGTAAAATAATATATAAAGTAATATTACAATATGTATATATCTCTACTGAAATTTCAATTTTACCTTTTAATTTTTTTTAGGAATTGCAGTTGATTTTCTTTTAGGAAACAGTCTGTGGTTATTCAGAGTTTGTTTTATGTCGAGTAAATTGATGATTATTGTTAGCCCACAGGCAAAAATAACAGACATCAATTAAATTCATTCAATGGCCATATGTGTGGCATTTTAAATATTTGCAACATAAGAAATTCAAAATCTATCAGTTTTGCAAAGTGTGTGTAAATTTTTAAGAAAATAAGTGAAGAATAAAACTGAATAGTAGTAATTTTTATTTTTAGTATGTTATTTAAATTCAAAAATTTATCTCAAATCTCATGGTCAAGAAAATATTTAGTAAAAAATGACATAAATAATCTGAGATATACTCTAAAATAAAAGATAAAGGAGAAAATTCTGAATGTGAATATGGTGTTTTTCAGAATAATAATGATCGTTGAACACTGATTTGGAACCATCAGTTCAAAGAATCAATAATGCTTAAAATACAATAACAAATGTTTTTTTAAAGCTATATGAAAATTGCCAAGTTTTATTTAAAGTTCTATATAAGTATGTTCTGAACTATATGTAATTAACTAAAAAAATAATATAATTTTTTTTGTACAGCTGTTATTTAACCACTGCCAGTAAAGTAGGGTATATATAAAGCTCAGTTGCTTTTTTTGTTTTAAATGTGCATTGATTGGATTCATTTGACAAAAGTCATAATTTTATAATAAATTTTAAAGATTATTTATAGTTCTGCTGATTTGTACACTGTAGATAACTAAATAGCTTCATTAGTAGCTTCTATAAATTTTTATCTTATGCTTCTTTATAGTTACAAGAGAACCTGTAATGGTTACTCAAACACCTAATTCACCTGTTAAAGCAGAACAGAACTTTGAAAACATGCTTTTACCAAGGTATCTATTTTACTTTTCATATATTTGTGTCAATTACATAAATTACTGGTGATTCAGCTGTGATTCCCATTTGGATTGAATGGGGTTCAATAAAAGTAATAAATTGGTATTTTTACATTTTTTGAAAAAATTGAATCACTGTTAGATTTTTGTTACATTCACAGTCAAGATATAGAAATGAGATAAAATGCAGATTAAATTACAAATATTTGTGAGTTTCATGGGTTATATCATAGCTATCTAACATACTTATTAACAACAATAACTTACCAAGAACATAAAGCACTTTTTTCTTTCTTTTATTGTATTGAATATTAAAAAGGGTTTAAATAGTATAGGTTTTGTATTATTTATGATCCATGCTATAATGTAAAATTTCCACCATTCAAAGGCTTTCTTATTAATCTTTTTTGGAACATTATAAGATGTATTTTTTACCTATATTATGAATATCATTTACCAATGTTTTTTTAAATATTTTTGAGTTTTTTCAACAAATTTTTGTGTATTTGTTGGTCACAAAGCACATTCAGTGCATATTTAGGAATTTCATACCTCTTTCAGATCTTATTAAAACTTGATGTTTAATTGTGGGATAAAATGAAAAGAAATTGGTAGTTTTAAACCTTCTGTATATGAAATTAGTGTGATAAAATTGGTTTTTTCTTTTTTGAATATATATTAGTATTTTGTTATTTAAATATAACAAAGGATTATTTTTTTTCATGAAGCATAGTGAGCAAAACTTAAGCAACTTTTCAGATTGTGCCATAGTTTGAAAAATCAGCAGGATTTGAAATTTTCTCTACAAATGCACATGTAGCACTTAAAGGTTAAGAAAAGCATAATAACAAAAAGAATGAGTTATGTGCATACATTATAGAATGAAGCAAAAAAAAAAAAGGCTTCATTGAGATATAATGGATTTAATAAATAACATTATCTGCCATGAAAAGAACAAAAAACAAATCCCTGAGTAAACGATTTGACTTTTGACCTGCAGTAGTTGTTGACAATACCTCTGCATACTGAATACCAAATTATCCAGGAGTTCTGGAGGCAAGAGTTGCCTCTTTTCCACTCTTCTGTTTCAGCAATCTAGTGTTCTTCAGAGATAACAATTTGCTTCCAAGTATCTTCCAAAGCAGTCCCAACATGTTTGATAGGATGTAAATTGGGATCATGCAGATTCAAATATTCTGCAGATACCTTCACTTTCTTGAAGCTCCTCAACAGCAGAGTCTGTGTAGACATCATTTTCTTCCACAAAAATAAAAGTTTAGATCAATGGCTCCTCAAAGTTGACTTGCGAAGGAGGATAATTTCATTGCAGTAACAATTTTTGGCAATGAATCTGTCAAATATGGACTCCATTCATCTATTCAGCATAATGCTTCTCACACTAGCACTCCAGAACTATTCCAGACAGTCTTTCCCTGATGTTAGTGGATAAAATTGTCTCTAACTCCCTCCATATCAAGTGGCAAAAAGGATTGCTTTCAGACTGAAACAACCCTCATCAGTAAACAAAGTGTTACTCAATTAATTAGATATACAGTCTGTGTTCTTAAGACCATTGTAAACAGTGCTGCCTATGGCTGCTGTGAACAATATGCTGCATTATGATTGATGAGCAAATAGACTACCTTATGCAAATGTCTGCCACAGAAATCCTCGATATTTGGCAACCAATTGTAATAAACTGCTACTGAGCAATGTTCGCCAATGTCTGGTTTTGATTTCTTTTCACCTGCAGAATGTTATGCCAGCTTATCACTTGCCATTGTTTCCTCCGCTGATCACCAACAGTGTTTCTTACAGCTGTTCCCTGCATTTGGAAACTTTTCAGGCTTTTGAACTCAGACTTTGGCAAATTCCAAACTTGTGCTTCACTCATTAAACTATACTCCTCTTCAAAATTACTGATCATTCTATTACGTATAGAGGCATATAGATAGTTTATTTTTGCCATTATGAATGTATGATTTCCCTTTCACTTACTAGAATTGTCCCTTCTATTTAAGTAGCTTTGCTACTGTGTGCAAGCATTTTACACCTTTGTGTATTATGACATCCCCGTGTTATAGTGCTGATATGTGCATATGCATCTTTGTATTGGTTGCAAAAAGTCCTTTTCAATAATTTCTTGGTTCTATGTTGAAAAATGCTTTTGCTTAAGTTTTGCATGCTAGTGTATTTAGCATGCTACTTATATCTCATACTAGACTATGTGGTAAGACTCCCATTATTTAAAATGTGTATAAATTTCTGCACCATATAAATAATACATTCTATTTAGACTTCATATAGTGTTTTGTATGGTGAACTATTTAGTTTTTTTTTAATTTCTTTATTTTGAACAATTTTTGATTAACTATTTAAATTATACAGTAGTTATTGTTAAGGTTTAAGATTCTTCCATATTATTGTCTGCTTTAATGGAATAATTCATGTAATTCTAATTTACCTGATTACTCAGTTTACTGGTATTTAAATGTCTGTTGCTAAAGTTATGTTATTTAAGTTTGTGACTGTTTTAATTATTCTAAGTGTGTTGGTGCAGCAAGAAAAGAGTTGTAATGTGTAATCAATGGTGGTTGAATTTAATGTATATTTAATTTTTGTATATTTTTGAGATATTTCATTCATCTGAATATATTTTGGATTATTTAAGTGATTATTTCACTTTAATAATCCAAATAGCTTTTTTTCTTCTTATAACTGTTGTGCTATTATTCACAAATGGTTTACCTACATGACTGATAAAAATGCATTATAGTATAATACTAATCATGAACTGTTTAGAGCAAAAACAAATCGATTTCAGTAAAAGTACTGTACTTTTCAAATTATATAAAAGTTTTTTTTTTTAAAATTTTTATAAAAGGCAATAGCTATCATATTTATCAAGCCTGCTTATGTTTTGAAAAGAAATTGAAGATTAATGAAAAAGAAATGATTTCTAGTTGTTTGTTTTTTTTTTGTATATCTTTGGATGTAATCAGATGCACTTATTAATATTTTAACTTGCATCTCTTGTTATTTAGTGATTCTAATATTCTGCTGAACTTTTTAGTACTTATTTTGAAGAAGCTAAACTAAAAATAATGCAAAAATATATGATTTAATGCATTTTCATATTTTAGTTAATTCTTAACTATTATATTTGGACACAACATCTGTCCTTTTACATTAAATTTTTATCTTGTTTAAATATGTGTCTGTAGCAAATTTTTTGTGAATAAAACAATACTTTTTAGTTTTAGACCTCCATCTGCTAGACCACCATCAGCTAGACCTTAAGTTCAAGACCAGCACCTCCTAGGATTCGTATTCGACATGTTGTTGAAAATCAAGAACCAGTGTAAGGAAATTTTCATTCAGTTTTATTTTTTTCTATCAGTTACTAAGTTTTACTGAAAAGTTTATCAGTTTATTTTTTTTATAAACTATTTTATATCTTGAGAAATGCATAGTATCTGTAAAGTATTGTAGTTTACTCTTTAATTTAAATTAAAATATGTATTTCATGAAAATTGTTCATTAAGTAGTTACAGCACAAATCTTTTAATCTTGTACTGCATAATCATTATTTGTCCTTTGTAAATATGTTAAGAGATAAGTACACTGTGTGCTTTGTCTTGTGATTCATATTCAGTTGTTAAAGTTAATTTATCCCAATATATATATGTATGTGTTTTGATCTACTCTTATCTAATTTCTTAAATCATAAGAATTTAATACTTGGTAATCATTTGCTTCTACAATCACAAATTGAAACATACTACATTAATGCTTTGTTTGATGAAGATTGACTAAAAATTTCATCTATCTGGCGATAGTGGTATTCAGTATATTTTGGAACATATTTAAAGTCATTTGTGTGCGTGTGTGTTATTATTAATTTTTATCACCACTATTGTATAATGCATAATTTTTCTTCTTCTATGAATTTGTTTATAAATCAAAAATTTATATTATGATTGCTAAGTGAAACAAAACTTTGCTAGATTTTTATTTCAATTAAAATACGCATTCATATTATAAATGTTATCGTAATTTTTTTAAAATTGTATTTTGAATAATGCATTCTTTAAAATAAGAATCACAATCAGATATAAGATATATTGGCTTCTGCATTTAAAAAAATGTATCGCTATAAAAATTTTTATTTCTTCCAATGAACAATCAATTGACAATACCATTTTTCACATAAGTTGTGTTAAATCATGTAATTAAACAGAAATTCTAAAATTTAATATCGCTACTGTTTTTTATCTATTCTTAATTTTCATGTGTTGCATTTTGTTCCTTTCAAGGCAAAAATTGTCCATTTTATGAATTGGTATTTGAAGTTCCAGTACTTAATCATTTCTAATTCAGTTCATGTAAACGAAAATTCTATGATACATGAAGAAATTGATGACAAAAGATATATGTCTTAGGATTGAAGTAATTAAGTTAAAAAGTTTTTTTTATAGCTTAAGGCCCACCACAGCTAAACCTGTTGAAAATGTAATTCTGGATCAAGGTCATCAATCAGATGAAGAAGAGAGACATTCCTTGTGATGGAATCAGAAGCACCAGAACAATTGGAAGTTCAGGTGAGGTATACATATTGCACATTACACATGCATGCTTCAATTTGGTTGTCTCTAGTTGAAAATAGTTTTTAATATGTGTTGAAAATCAGAGTTAAATTTATTGATAAATATTATCTGTTTATTTTAATTTAGTTCATTTCACTTCTAATTTTTTTTAAATATGATTATATATAATTAAAATTAACCATTTTTTCTCGTAATACAATATTCTTAGATTTATTGAGTTTACATGAATCATTTTTAAAATAAGCATGATGATATTTATATTTTTAAAATTAGTACGAGTTATATCAAATAGTAATTTTTCTCCTCTGAAAGATATGCATCCTTGTGAAATAACTAATATTGTTAAATTATTATAACTTTGATACCTTAAACAAGGAGAAAAATTTAAGAAATAAAAAAAACTTTGGTAATTTTTTAAGCAAAATGTGACCCTAAGTAACTTTATTAAATGGAGTAGATTAAATGTAAGTACTCAGTATAAATATTCGTATTCTTAGTTTTATTTTATGCAAGTATTTAGTGAAATTTTAATATTTATTGCTCATGAGTTTTTAAGTTTGATCTGCTCTCTATTATCTAAGTTTGTAAAATAGGAAATTAATATGTATTTTTAAATGCATTAATTTTTTCTTTTGCATAAAAATGGGGTTTTTTTGTAAGATTTTTTTTAAACATTTTTTTTTGTTACTATTTGCTTTAGTGTACTGTATACTTAAATTTTGGTCATTATACATGTGTAAAATTACTGTATGATGCATATATGTGCTAACATACGAGAAAATTTTTGTTTAGAAAATATTCTATTAATTCTAAAATATATTTTTCTCTTTAGAGTTCAATTCTATGCCTGCTGAAACTCCTGATGAAGACAAAGGTAAAATTACTATGTTTTGGAATTATTGTTTTATTATATATAATTTTTCTGAAAAAAATCCCAATACTATTTTTTTAGTAAAATGTGAATTTTTTCACCTGTAAAACAATTTTTTTTAGTTATTTACATTTCTATTATTTTTTAAAATGTTGTATGAACTATATTTTCAAACATTAATTATTACAAACTGTACCATTATGCAAAATCATTCGAACTTTAATGAGAAGAAAAATGAATTTTTTGCCTCTGAACCTTTTTAAGTTGTATGTGAGATTAAGTTCATTGTTTTTCAAATAGATTTTTAAAAAGAAGAGGGACAAAAAAACTGAATCATGAATTTCATTTTATACTTAAATTATTTCATCAACTTCTTTCCACCTTGTTTACTTGTTTTTAAATTAGCCGAATGTACAATATGATTGGCATGCTTCCAGGGAGGACATAATTACTTTAATTAAACATTTCAGAATGTGAAACCTTTTTTCTTTCTCTTGAATATACTTTTCAATGATCTTAAGATTTCTTGAAAAAATTTTAAAGTTTCTTTATGATAACTAGAAAATATGTAGCCATAATCTTAATCAAATTTTTTAAATACTGGATGGGACTTCTATTCCAATGAATTTTTTTTGCATGTCAGGGTGCAAGATAATGAAATTCCTGATAATTTAGAAGGAAAAAAAATGCTCTTATCTGCTTATTCTAAATTCTATCAATTTCTGTTCTTTATAAATCCATTCGCTCTACAAATTTGAAATGAATTTAACTTGGAGAATTCCTTCTGCTCACCAATGGTATGCTACTAAAGGTCCAGTCATATCTGTTCAGAGTAGGAAAGTTAGATCTTTCTGGACTGGCATTTACGAGATTAACAAGTGGGCATCTCCACTGCATAGAATACATCATTAAGAAAGTAAAAACTTTTTCTCATAGTACTTGCTACCGACCTACTTCTCCTGCTCACTTTGAAGGTATTGGTGTCTTCTCGAGAGAGTTGTTGTTTAAGCAAGGTGATGTCTGACTTTTATTTGTGGTAGAATCCTTTGGATGTGGTATGAGCTTTATGTTCCAAGAAAATTGATGACAACAGAAAATATGTATGCATTTAGTATTGAAATGGAAATTTGAGGTTGAGATTCTAATAAGAAATCTGGGAAGGCAAATTTTAAAAAAATATATTATCTTGTTTATAAGGTTTATAATTCTGGAGTGCATAAATTGAGGTTCAAAATAAGCATACTTAATTTTTGTCCTTTAAAAACTTATAGCAAGAGAATGTAAACTCTACTTGTTTCAATATTATAATTTTAGAATTCTTTTCATAAATGTTTTTATATATACATATCTATATATTCTTTATAAATTCCAGGGAGTTTGGTGAAAAAACTACTTGAAACTAAAAAAGATTTGGAAGGTGGAAGTCAACATACACCCACAAAAAAAGTAGAAATTGTAAGTTGAAATTTGATGTAAATTCAATTAATAACTTTGAAAGTAAAACAGTAGAGTCCTGAAAATTGGCCTAATGTATATTAAAGGGTAGCCAAGTTAGTATAAATAATGGGTTATCAAGAATTAGATTAAAAAAATAAATACAAGTGTTTTCTTTGGATATTATTATACTGCACTTGTATGCAATTTTTGCTTGTGTATACAACAGAAAGTAAACTGCCTGAATGTCCTTAAACAAAGAAAAGTATGTAATTTATGAAGGTATAGAATAGGGTTCAGCAACCTTTTAGCAGTGGCGTGCCGAACCAATCTGATTCAGCATGCTGCACATTAGGACATTTTTGAAACAATCCAATTCCTGCAATAATGCAAGCAGAATTAGAGAATAAAGGTCAATAAGATAGATTGATAGTTTTATTATATATTAATTTTGCATCATTTAAAGATAGTTTTAACATAAAAATAAACAGCATAAAAAATAACTATTTTTTTCAACAAAAATAAAATTTAAATTGTACACATATTATGCATTTTTAAACATATTTATTAAAATAAGAGATAGACAACAAAATATAAGTATTTCCCTAGCTAACTAAAAAGATAAAATTTTTAATGCGAACCTAGTACTTGCATCGCTGTACTTTCATATCGCAAAAACAGGGGTATAATTTGTAACTTTCAACTTGACACCATTTTGAGCATTCAGTTGTTAAACAATTTCTTTGTGGACTTGAAATATTTTTCAATTGAAGAAAGATTTCTTACTTACATAGATATGCATACAAAAGTGGAAAAGCTTATATGTACAAAAGTGGAAAATAAAGTGCATGTAATTTTCTTTCTTCAGACAATTAAATCTCTTCAGCAAGGGCATTCAATAATTTGCAACAAAACAGCTGTAAATTTATCTTTAGAGTTATCTTTCAGTTTTTTCCTAATTGCGTAAATGTCCATAATTCTGAAGATTTTTATCAAATAAGGTTCATTGCCAATTTATCAACATCCTCTGCTCAAAAATTGACAAATTTGTAGAGTTGCGCAGACTGCCACTGAGAATTATACAGCGTGCTAAATGTGGCACACGTGCCATAGGTTGCTGACGCCTGGTATGGAAAATTTATATTTGGAACTCGTCTGCATGTAGTAGCATTTTTTCAACCTGCTCGGGTGTGGCCGAGTTATTTGGACTGCCGAATTATTAAGTGCCGAGTCTTTAGAATTCTACTGTATACAAGTGTTTTCTTATTTTTATTATTTTTTAAAAAAATTGCTGACAAAAGGCTTAATTTGTAGTAGTTTTTGTCAATTCAATATATTTCAATATTCAAATTAATAATGTGTGGATTTATGGAAATGTTTCTAAGTACACTTGACTCTTTTGTGATTTGTATGTATTTTTTTGCATTATTTAAAGATTTTCCTATGTGTATCATGTCATTTTTTGCATAGGATCGTTCTCAGATGTCTCAGACAGAGCGTCACTCTGCCTCCAAGGAATTGGCCCAACTGCGAAACTATGTGCAATCTTTAAGCAAAACTGCTGTACCATTGGGTCGCATGTTGGACTTCTTGCAGGAGGACTTGGACTCCATGAAGATGGAGCTCAGAATGTGGAAGGACGAACATGAACAAAACCTAATAGCACTCCACAAAGAACAGAGGTTGGTAGATTTTGCTAGATTGCATATGTTTTTTAAAATTAGTTCATATCCCCTCTTTTGAGTGAACTATCAAAAATTTTACTATTTATTTTAAATCCAAAATTCGAGAAATGTTATAACTATTTACTAATTAAAAATGACGGATATATATCTGTAATTACTTCAAATAGCTGCTTTTGCAATTATTTTGTTGTTCATTATATAGCTTTTTAAATATATTTTCGATTGTTATTTTATGAATGTAAATTTTAAAAAATCATATTTACGTATGTAAGAATAAAGTTATCTGCAATACTAGTTGCATAGCTTTATATTTTTTATTTTATTAATGAAATTTTTTGAAAACTTTATTCCTATTTTGTAGATTAAACTAGTTTAATCATATTATTTTATTAACTGCATATATTTTCTATTTTTTTTACATTATTTGTAAGTTCTTATATATACTTTTCAACTTTTTTAACATACTAGCTGCATGGCTCAGCATTTCACAGGCTTTTTCGAGTATATAACTTGATGGCCCCTAGAAATTTCTCTGTTCCCTACTGGTGTTGGTACCTTCCTGGTGGATGTGTGATTTCTGTATTATTTTAATGAATTTCTCTTTTTCGAAATTTTTTCCATCTCTTTGACCTGTTTGGAAGGGTTTGTTTCCTCTCCATTTAGCCTGATCTTGCACAGGCTTTTTCGAGTATAAAACTTTTCCCCCCTCAGGGACAAGACCTTTTTTCAAATTTCAATTAATAGTTTACAAAGCTAATCTAGTTTTATTCAAAAGGAAACATGCAATCTGCAAACTTATTTTTAAATAATTAATTTAGTAATGAATAATAAAAAGCAATACTGCCTTAGTTTTTAAAAAAAAATACTAATTTATATACATTTTGTAAAATAATGAACCAAAGAATTGTTACAGCTAGCTATTGAAATGACTGCTTATTTCTGGATGTTTGATTGTTTTTAAATTTGTAGGAAAACAAATGCACCTATTTACATGAGGCTATCTTCTCATGAACTGCTGAACGCAGAAACATGTTGAAGGTACCAAAAGATAGGAAATGATCCGAGGAATCTATTTTGACCACTTAATTTGCAATATTGCAAGTAGTTAAGATATTAAAACTGTTTCAAAACCGGTTTTCGACGCGAACTTACGACATTGTTATAACATTAATATTGTTACAACAACGCTGGCAAAGCATGTTTCTTAATGTTTTTAACTAATATCTTTTTAATTGATTGTAATTTCGGTATTTAAATGGTCAAAATGGATTCCTCTGATAATTTCCCAACTTTTGGTGCCTTCAGCGTGTTTCTTTATTCAGTGGTTCATGAGAAGATAGCCTCATGTAGATAGGTGCATTTGCTTACCTTCATATTTTAATTTTTAAACATATTGATAAACATGTAAACTGCTGGTAGAGTTAAATACTTCCTTATCACATAATGTATATACTTTAATGAATCAATCAATGTTTATGCTTATTAATAATGTATATAATGAACATATAAATAATTACGTGAGGAAATATTATTGAGCTAGTACTATTATTGTGATGGGTGTGTCATTTATCTGTTAACTTCTCTCAGGGCCAAGCATGTTACCCATGCATCACTTGAGAATGAGATAGTGAATGGCTGATGCATGTATGCATTTTATGCTGGAACAATTTTTAACCACTGGATGATGCTGTTTGTCCACTACTTTTTAACTGAAAATAATTTTAGAATTATGACCTTCAGTTTGTTTACATTTTGCATGATTTTGTTCTTTTCTTCATTAGTTTTTTATGGTTTTGGAAGAATTGCATATTAAAAAAATCGTGTTCAATTCTAACCTTCCTTGTTATAGTAAACTTTTGCATTTCTAACATTTATCAAAATGCTTTTTAACACCCTTTTATAAGCTTCACTTGTATGTAATGGAATCTTTGAACTCAATTTTTACCCACTTTAAATGCTCAGATTAATTCGAAATTTTGCTTTGTTGTCCAGGACTGATGACAGTACAATAGTTTAATAATTTTGTTCCAGTGTCCTGATCAGGATCAGCAAGATTAAGGATTTCCAGCTTTTCAGATCCCATCCCACATCTGGGGACTAATTTTAGATCCCATTTCCAGATTTGTCGACTAAAGGTCAATAGTTATATCTAGATATCTGTTATTTTAAAATGTTTGCATTTTGCCTCAGACAACAGCACTAAAAGGTTGGGGAACTAGAATGTAGAAAATTTGAAGCTAAGAAGAACCTATCTACCAGCGGAAAATATTTGCATCAATTAATCCCTTCTAACTTAGAAAGAATGTTCTAACTTTTGTCAATATGTTCGATCTGAAAGATCACATTGTGCGATAAAAGTATAGTAGTTACGTAAGGAACTTTTTATTTTATTGTGAGAAAGAAATGTTTAGCCAAAACGGAGGTCTTGCAGAGAAAGAGTTGTGAAAACATTGATGATGAGCAATTTGTGTGAGGAAAGGTATAATTTATATGTAGATTGTTTTTTTTCTTTAATTCTCCGTTGTTTGCAGAATTTTGTATTCTACAAAAAGGAAAATTAGCAGAACACTATTAAAAACCATAAAAAGAATACCCTAGGATTTTTCAGAATGAAAACTAAAAGAAAAGGAATTAAATGCACTGCATCTAGACAGCATGAATATCATTACTTTCAAAGAAAGACTTTTCTCTGCTAATAAATATATGTGAGCCAAAAAGATTAAATAGGGCTGAAAAGATCATTTCTAGAAATGACATTTTGAAACCTAATTGTATTTTAGATTATAGCAAAAACATGGATGGTGTTGACATGGGAGATACAGTTATAACATATTATGTATATTTTAGTAAATTTGTGAAATTGTATAAAAAATATTCTTGAGCTTGATGAATATAACAATATGGAACACAACATTCTTTTCCATAAAAAATTCAGCATTAAAATGTCATTTCTCTATTTTTTTTTAAAACCATATTAATCAGACTTTTTAGAAAAACAGGAGTTATCAAGTTTAAAAATTTATTGTAGGATTTGTTCCAGCGCCTATCTAATTATCTGTTAAACAATTTCCTACTCTTAAAGGGTCTCAGGACCCTTAACATATATTTGTGCACTCGAAAAAAATATCCTTCTTGAAACCAATGTAACTTAGCAATAAAGCAAAACAATCATTTGAAATTTTTATCACATGATAATCACATATATTTACATTCGTTCTCAAATTTCCGGAGAATTTGAGAAAAATTTATAAGAAAATAAAAATTGGACAATTTTTCAAAAATTTGAAAATTAGTATTTTACAGCGCGCAAGATTCTGAAGTACAAAATAGACCAAAATTTATAAAATTAACTTTACTTGGTATATAAATGTTCACTTTCGAAGTTATACTAACTTTTAAAAAATTTAAAGAAAAAAATATATTTTTAAATACAATTACAATGAAAATTTTAAGAAAAAAAAAATTCAAATTTAAATAAAAAAAAAATTTAAAATTTTTTTTTGAAAATTGAAGTATAAATTATGAAGGGCCATATTTTGAACACGTATAAGAAATTTCAAATCGATATCACAAATAGTTTCTGAGAATTTCTGCGTGCAAGCTAAAATTTGTTGTTTTGAGAAAAATGAAGTTAAAAATACGAAAGAGATAGGGATTTTGTTTAAATTTCTCTAGTTATTTCTCAATAACTTTGGACATTTTTACAGTATCAACAACATTTTGGTATCAAAATGCTCAGAAATGTTGAGGCTTTAACATATATTTTTTTTTCAAAAAATTGAAAAATTTGCAATTTAAGAGTCCTTAGAGGTCTTAATATGATTAGCAAGGGTGGGAAAAAATGCAGAATGAAATCCGTAGTTTGTTTAGAAACCATGCCATGATAAAACAAAGAAAAGTGCTACAAATTTGTTATGCTTTTTGATGATGCTTTAAGGGATTCTTTATTTTTGCTTCTAAAATTCACACTGTTTTTATTTTAAATTCTCTTATTTCTTGTAAATATTCTTAATTGTATTTTTAAAAATTAGTTTTGAAATTTATTTATATATTTCATCAAAATTTCAAAATAATTTGAATATTGCTTTTGTGAAAAGTCTTTAAAGTAAATTATTATTTTTTTCTTGTAAAATAAGTAAAAAAGTTATATACTAATTTTTAGCATATATGCCAATTTAAATAACATACAAAGGTACCAAAAATTACAGTGTTAGGACATACATTTTTTTTGGAGGGGGGGGGGGAGCTAAAACCCTTGTTCTGTGAGACAATTTGTTCTCTCCATTCCATAGAAACATCTTAAACAAACCCACACCATCACAAAAGTGTTAAAGGTATTATATTAATTGTGAATTTCTAGAAATGGTACAATTCATAAGCAAGTTTGATTTTTTTGTGTTCTTTGTATCATTCATTTATTTCTTGTCATAACTTCTCTTATTTTTTTCTATCTTACAGTGCAACTGAAACATTGTTGGAACCTTTGCGTGCTCAGCTGGATGATCTTGATCAAGTAGTTCAGAACCAATTGGATGCCAACAGTGCCCTGAAAGCATCCATTACGCGCAATGATGAGCGAATTCAGCGTATGCTTTCCTCTGTCAACCACAAGTCCTGACCACTCCATGCCATTTTTTGAGAAGGTTAAGGCTTTGTCTTCAGGGTTTTGTAGTACTATATGGGGATGCAATAATGAGTGACCACATCTAAACTTTCCCTTTTCTGAGCTCTTTTGAAAGAAAGATAAAACACGTGCTATTTGAATATGAATCAGAGAATTTTTTTAAAAAAATACTAAACTGATACACATCATTGCTTATCTGATGAATTTTCATTTAAAGAGGAACCTTTTAAATTCTTAGGAATTAAAATCATATGAATACAACAAAGATAACAGCACTTGAAGAATTTGAAATAAATCTTTTATTAAATTGTGTAGCAAATTATATATGTATAATGAATATATAATATAACATATCAATAAGAAAAGCTTATACAAAAAAAAAAAAAAAACTCTAAATTGAATGAATCAGTCAAGTTATTAACTTTTTCTATTTTTAATACTTTCATTCTTTATTATTTTCCCCTTGACCTTTTATCCATATCCTTACAGTCATGTAATTTTGTATTCAGTACTGTCATGTCTTAGGAGATGACACTTTCTTGATTTATCTCTGATTATGGAAAGCTTTCTTGTGGCCATTTATTTATAAATCACAGCTGTTGTGGTGTGCACTTAGTATATTAGCTATTACAGAAAATATAATAATAATTATTAGGATAACTTGGCAAGTCCTATATACTACCATTACATCTCCCGTACACGAGATGATTGCTTAAAAGATGTGAGCTGCATTCATACAATTGTGCTTTGTCTTCACTTAAAGCACTGATGTGTGATTCAACAAATTTTGCCACGAATATTGTGATTTCAGTGCTGCTACTGAACCGTCCAATAAGTACACAGATCTAGTCCCCACTCTCACTATTTTGTGTTTAGAGAAGTTCTATATATTTAACTGTTGAATACATATATTGAATTCACTCTGAGAGTGAAAATTTTAAATTGAAAAGTTTTTATTTTCATCACTTGTTATTGTTAAATGATAAATTCTTATTTAATATTTATTTATATTTAACACAGCTACTTGTTCTTATGCCTCTTTTTGATACTGTACTGAATATTGTATTTGAATATAAAAAACACTGAATGGAATGTATCAATTTATAAATACATTGAAGTTTCTACTATTTCTCACCCCCCCTCCCCTCCAAGTCTGTCATTTATATTGACTGTGCGCTTATTGAATAATTTTACATAACTGATTTTGTTTGTGTTTATTCCAATTGCCTTTCTTCTTTAAATGCTTTATGTCTAAAAACAGGATATTATAGATTTAGTATCTTGTGTTTTTAATTTGGCAAAAGATAATTATTATGCATAGAAAAATTTATTAATTTGACACAGTCTTAAACATTTCTGCCTCAAATGATCTACTAAATATTGCTGTTAAATGAAATTCTTGAATGCATGTGATTTCTCAGTGTTGTTACTAAGTCATCTCTTTTAATATACATTTATAAATTTCTGCATTTGAATTTTTATCTTAAATTAAGGACCATTTTTGATGCTAGTATTAAAAACCTCAAAATAAATTCCAATTGATATAATTTTTATACAAAGGATGAATTGGAGCTTCATAATTTATTTTAACATTTTAAAATCTGTTTTGTTAACAGGATCATTTAAATGACATGCATAACAAAGGTGTTATCTACTTTCTTGTTTTGAGATCTCTTTTGTGTTCTGTAGGAATTTTCATGATTTGCAACACTTTATTTGTTAGTGCCAAAAAATATCTAGTCTAGGTTTAAAGGAACTTTAATAAATGTTATTTAAACTCTAGAACAGAGGTCAGCAACCTTTTAGCTATGGCGTGCTAAACCAATCCACCAATTTGATTCAGCATGTCACACAGTAGGACATTTTTGAATCAATTCTATTCCCATGATGATACAGAGCTAGAGAATAGAAGTTGAGAATATAAATTTACAGTTTTATTTTTTATTAATTTTGCCTCATTTAAAAATATTTCAAAACATAAAAATAAACAACAAAAGATAACGATTTCTTTAACAAAAATTTAAAAAAAAATAAAATTGTGTGTGTGTGTATATATATATATATTATGTATTTTTAAACATTTATTAAAATATGAAGGAGGCAACATAAAATTATTTCCCTTCATTATCGATAAAAAGATCAATGAAAGTTTTAAACCGAACCTAGTGTTTGCACCTCTGTACTTTCATATCGCAAAATCAGAGATATAATTTATGACTTTCAATTTAGCATGACTCTGAGCTTCAGTTGTTAAACAGTTTCTTTGCAGACTCAAAATATTTTTCATATGAGGAAAGGTTTTTTGTTTAGATATGTAGAACCACAAAAGCACAGAAATTAGAGTACACACAATTTTCTCTCTTGAACAGTTAAATCTCTCTAGCAATGGCATTTAATAATTTACAAAATGGTGGTAGATTTATCTTTCAGATTTTTTCCCAATTCTGTAACTGTCCATAATTCTGGAGATGTTTGTCAAATGAGGTCCATCACAAATTTATCTAATTTGCATCCATTCAAAAGTTGACAAATTTGTTGAGTAGTGCAGAGTGCCACTCAGCTTTGTGCTGCATGTTGTAGGTTGCTGATCCCTGTTCTAGAATATCCTAAGTCATAAAATACTGTGTATTGGTATTTATAACGGCTAGTCTTTTTACTGTGAGAATAAAAAGTTCAACAATTTTTTAAATACAGCTTTTTTTTCTGGAAAGATATGTTTTTGACATCACAGATTGCCAATATCAATTAGGCTCACTAAGTAACAAAAAATAATATAAAGAGTTATTTATATAGAAATCTGTATTTTTTTTATACTTTTGTGTACAAAAACTTTTGTTGTTTAAATTGCTTTTATTAATGTGTTGTAAAACACCCCAACATAAAATGACTTTTAAAATTAATGTTTATATTTAAATATCAGTGTTATTTGTTTTAAAGATAGCTTGCTAGTATGCATACATTTTAGTATATATATACTCTTCGCTCACACATATGCTAACAGTGATCTGAGGATCATAAGTATTTATGCTTTGATCTCTGTAACTCACTGTCTTATTTTTAGTATTTTTTTCTGAGATTCTTGCATAATTTTTGTGTTAATTGCATTCTATTTTTTTGTTCTTATTTCAAAATTATGCATATAACATTAAATACTCTATTTTTCATGTTTTGCTGATATAAATATCATTCATGGGAATCTTAATTATTTCTTTGTTGTATAGAATATTCTTATTGTGAAAAAAGACACACATTTATTTAACAGTAGAATATTTATTTTCATTAGTCGTATTTATACCTTTTATTCTACAGAGGTTAAGAACATTTTTAGAAAGGGATTTCAGGCTAGACACTCAATTTAAATGAAAATATAAGCAAAGCTTGAATCTATTACTTTCTATTTTGGATTTAAAAGCAGCACTGCATTATGTAGTTTAATGCTACTTTCTTCTAGATTTACATATAATTTGTTTTAGTTATAAAATATTTTTTGAACTTGCTTATTAATTCGAATAATTTTTGAGAGCTGTAAAAAAATTCTTTAAATGTATAATGATTTTATTTGATTTAAAAGGTGTCAAAAACTTAATATAAAAGGATAGATTTAAAAAATTCCTATTTCGTAAATCTTAAACTAATAAACATTTTTATGAAATACAAATTATTAACAGAATGGTTTTCCATAGCTGTATAAAGTACTTTATTAAAAAACTTTGGAAGTACTTTTATTAATTTCTTACCTAAATATATTCAATTTAAAATAGTAGAAACATCTATGAAACTAATGCAATTGTGATCTAATAAATATTTCTGTTAAAAAATTATTTTAAAATAAATTAGTTTACTTATATTTTCTTAGTGAAAACAAACATCCTGTTTTCAAAAAACTATTGAAACAGATTGTTCCTCTGTCTTAACAGTATTTTGTGTGTGCATATTGTAAACAGAATTAAAAAATGAATTTTTGACCAAAGATTTATGTTGAATGTTTTTTTATGCAGCATTTTGTTTATTTATATATTCTTTGGTTTAAATACTTAAAATTGTTGAGATATTTTGGTTACACCATACTTTATGAGTTATCCATTCTCATTGCACTTATTTCCCCCCACCTGTGATAATTTATTATGTGGTATACTCATAAAATGCATGTAATTTGTCTTGAATCATTATATAAGTTATTGCATTATTTCAATTTTTCTTTGTGCTATCATTTTTTAATCTTTCTTCTCATAGACTTACTTGTTTGTGAAGAATTGCATCACTTGACAAATCTACATTTTGTAAATAAATTTGGTTTGTGTGCATAATAAAATATATATGTATGTATATCTCTTTATTTTCTTTTTACAAAAAAAAAGTGTTTATTGGTTTCATATTTCGGTATAAAGGTTCACACACGTTTATATCAAGCTGGTTCCGGTGGCTTATAGTGGGCCCACTTCGTAAGCATTAGGTTGCGTGTTCAACCCTGGCGGGAGCCGATAGATTTCCTGGATGCGAAAATCATAGGCACGCAAGTCATATGACTATGTGGCATGTAAAAAATTCCTTGGGTATCAATTTGTATTTGGTACTCGCGGCTAAATTAAATCACTGCAATATTTAGCATCTAACGAGAGCTTGAAATTAAATTACTTCAAGCGTCCAAATTTGGTAGCTAGAGCCGACACTAGATGGTGCCACCACTGAAGTGGTTCTCAGATTTGGGGACTTGCCATGTCTGCAAAGGCATAGTTGCTAATATGCAGCCCATTAAAAAAATCAAGCAAGTAATTCAATATTTGTTGGTAAATATGAATGTAAAAAAATTATATGTTAAATTTATTGAGAAAATATCTTGAAACATTTAGAGGGCTGTGTAAATACAGAATTCTCACAACTAAGAAATTTGGTATTCTCAGAAATTGAATTTGATATGGACATCGGATGCCTTTCTGGTACCCTTTTACCCGTGGCTTCGCTCATGTTGATGATTCGTTATGACAAAGACGTAATCATTATCATTAGAAAGTAAATAAGATGATATAATTCTTTTATTGCTTAACTGGGACCATTAAAATTTAAACATTCTAAAATTGAGTTTAGTTTAAAAAACTGAAAGCATACTTAATTAAAAAAAATTAACAAAAATCCAAAAACATTATTTTATTATAATAATATATTTAAAAGTTGAAAGTATCTACGTTTACTTTGATTCGTCTTAAAAAGAACTCAAAACAGAATATTATTCTAAGATGCTACAGTATATTGCATTACATGTTCTTCCGTCAGTTGCAAATATGTGAAGATTTCAGGCATTGGACATACGCGAACAGGGTACATATTGTTGGCCAAGAGAAAAGCATTGCTTTTCCTAATGCACCCCTGCTACCTGCAATGTTTGCCCTTGTGTTTTGTTAATAGCAACAGCCAAACTGAGTTTGATTGGAAATTGAACTCGTTTGAATTGAAACGGTAGGTCAGTGGGGACAATTGAAATTCGAGGTATGATAACACTTTCCCTTTTCATGACACCTGTTAAAATAGAGGCACCAAATATATTCTGCATCAATTTTGTGATCCGAAGCCTTGTTCCATCACATAGTCTAGGAGCATCGAGATTTTGCCTAAGCATAACTGGTACATTTAGCTTTAATTGAAGTTTATGTGAAGGTACACGCGAAAGTTCAAGCGAACTTAAAAACTCCCTGGGGGTATGAAATGCTTTGTTCTTTATCTATGATTATATTTATAGATAAATATTTCTTCATTTCCCCAGCACGTCGTTTAAACTTTCAGTGTTTATTTAAGTGACAGTCATTGTTAGGCGCCAATATTGATCTTGCGCACAACCGCTGTTTACAATTTAAATTTTGTCGCAAGCCCGGATGAATTTCAGAAATAACATCTACATCAGTTTACAAAATTCTCTGGAAAGTAAAATATAACCCCAACACATTTGCTTCCAAACATCCATCACCAATTTTTAAGGACGTCGTTTTGAAGATGCACTTTCATATTCGTTTTCAGACTCAATTTTTCAACTTTCACCCATAAGCTTGATTTAATACATGTTCTGATTTCATCTTCCGACGTACCCCTCTGTATTACAGGAAGAGTTTGTCAGAAATCTTCAGCCAATAAAACTACCATTTCTCCCATAATATGTGTACTATCTCGTAAATCCTAAAGAGTCCGATTTAACGCATCTACAGCTTTCTTGTGAGACATCGTACTTTCATCCTACACTAACAGTTTACATTGCCGAAGCATCCTGCCTCGAGAGCTATTTTTGGTGAAATTGCAGATAGGGAAATCTTCATGTGCAATATTCAATGGTAATTTTAAAACGGAATGTGCAGCCGGTCAGTAATGTCGCGGCTATACCGGAAGAAGCCACAGCACAACTGAATATCATCTGATTTTTTTTTCTGATGGACATTAATAATACGTTTAGCGAAAACTTTTTCCGGTTCCTCCAGGAGTGTCGAGAAAATAGCGTGCACCACTGCCGGATTCTATTTTACGTAACACTTGATGGAAAACATGACTTTGTTCTGGAGTTAACTGTAAGGATTAATTATGTTACTTTGATGTTGCAATACTATAAAATTGTAGCTCAATTCTCGAGCAATTCCATTATCGAAGTCATTTCCGTCGACTTGTCGCGGACTAATCATTCCAAAAACATGTAGTTTTTTCCCATCCATTGTGAAAACCTTATTTTCAATTATTAGCTTTTCGTTGTAGATGTGTTCGTTAAAAAGTATATCTTCTTGTACTTGTTGCAGTCATCGCAAAATATCTTCCGCCATGTACTGTTTGTACTTATTTAAAAGGGTTTGAGGATTAGAAAGACCGCAAGATGTTATATAAGTATTGCGTAAAGCTCTTTAATTTTATTTGGCGATTGACATTGTATGGCTTCTTCCATAGTAATATCTAGTAAATCTTCATAGTAATACCTTCAAGTAAAAATATCTAGGTTAAGTATAAGTGAAATTTTTTTTTTTGCAAATTATGAATATTGTGGAGTTACGTTAAAAAAAATCAAAGTATTAAATATTCGATAAATCAAAATTTTTTATGAACTGTCATTTAATACACTCATGTCCATAAATTAAGGATAATGAAGTTCAGGCAAAAAAAGAGAAGCAAAACAAATTTGACTTATTTGTAAAGTCTATTTATTAAACAAAAGGTAAACAGCAAAAAAGATGCTATATGTTTGACATAATTAATAAAAATTGCGATTTTTACTCCCTGGAGCTAATTTAAAAAAATAACCTTTTACAACAGTATAACATAGTTAGTATGATGGTTAATATGGAGTATGTCTCCCGGCGATGCAATACAGGCCTTACAACGCCTACGCATGCTGAGTATCAAATTATCAATCTGATCTTGGGAATATTACACCACTCATCAAGCAATGCCCTCCGAAGTTCCGCAGACAGGTGGAGGGGGTTGACGGGCTGCAATTCGTCGGTCAAGCATATCCCACACATGCTCTATTGGATTCAAGTCCGGTGAGTATGCTGGCCAATCCATACGGGTGATATCCTCCGATTGAAGGCATTCGTCTACAATGTTTGCACGGTGAGGACGGGCGTTGTCATCCATAAACAGAAATTCAGCACCCATGGCGCCCCGAAACAAACGTACATGTTGTTCCAGAATGACATCCCGATAGATGTGGCCTGTCATCGTTACACTCTGAACATGCAGGTCAGTTCTGGAACCAAGAATAATTCCTCCCCAAACGAGCCATCCTGCACCACCGTAACGGTGTCGTTTAATGGTGTTCTCTTGGTGGTAACGGGTACCTGGCGCTCTCCATATGAAAGTCCGGCGAGAATCAGACTGCAAACTAACCTGGACTCGTCGGAAAACATCACACAAGACCACAGTTGCGGTGTCCACAATGCATGCTCTCTACTCCAGGTTAATCGCAGGCGACAGTGAGTTGCGGTAAGGGGAACACATCTGACAGGCCTACGAGCATATAGACCAATGTGCCCTAACGTCTGTACACGGTCTGCCTTGAAACTGTCGTACCGGTAGCGAAGAGAGCTGACGAGATAGGTCTGATGCTGTGCTCCGTCTGTTTCTTTTGGCAATAACTGCCAAATACCGGTCCTCATTCGGCTTTGTAACTGGGGGCGACCTGTGCTGTAACATCTACTCACATTACCATCATCTTGGAATCGTTGCCAAAGCCTAGAGATGACACTCTGGGCGATTCCAAGTTCCTCGGATACTTCCAGCTGGGTATGTCCACATTCCAGTCGTCCGATAATTCTACCACGTAAAAAATCATCCAAATGCTTCCTTTGTGCCATAACTATGCGGTTATTGCACTGAAAGGCTTTTTAAGCTCTTGTGAACAATTTTACTTTTTTGCCACCATTCCTTATATACCCCTCTCTTACACTCGTCATTGTGACTTACTATCTCCGCCATCTGGTGGTTTCCTGTAATTTGCATATTCTTCTTCAAGATGTGTGTGATAATTCTACAGGTGAAATTTTTATTTTAGAGTTCAATTTCTGTATGATTCTGAATGATCCTTAATTTATGGACATGAGTGTAGTACCATTGAGCTTTCAATATCACACAATTTTTCTAAGACTTATGTCTTAGTCTCTAATTTTTATGTCGTTTCTCTCTTTTAAAAGGGAGAGAAAATCTGCATTACAATTTTTGGGATTCTCGGAATAGAGAATTTCTTAGCCTACTTGGTGATATTTCTTTAAGTCTGAGTTTGACATTTAATAAATGTAACGTAATAAACGTTGACATTTAATAAAAAGCCATTTAAAAAATTGCTTCTAGTAAAGATCTTAAAATTACACTATGTTTTAGTTATTTGGGACAAATATTGAGAAGCTTTTTATTAAAAGTTCCGGTATTGACAACAAAAGGCATAATCTTGCGCCAACTTGTCGGGGAGTACGCAATGTCCTCGGTTTTACCGGCGTGGTTCCCATTCCCGTAGGAATACGTGGGATAAAATATACCCTATGTTACACGCTAATAATGTAGCTTTACCATTGGTGAAAATTTTTTAACATCGGTCCAGCCGTTTCAGAGATTAGACGGAACAAACTAACAGACAGACAGACAAAAATTTTAAGAAATTGATTTTTTGATATAAGTGCCGTATATACTTTTAAATGCATTTAGTAAAAAGTTATTAATTTGAAATTACAGACACTTCAATTTTATTTATTTCTATAGATATTCAAGTAGAGGTAAAAGTAATGAAATGAAGAAAATAATTTTAAATAATTTTTCATCAGAAATTGATTTTTGTTTCAAACTACCGTTATAGCTGGAAATCAAATTTTTAAACCAAAACACCAAATCGTATATCTGAAATATGTTGAATTTATTTTTAAAAAAAGTTGATTGCATAAACAGATTATTTACTACATATTTATAGCCAATTTCTAAATGCGGAAAAATGTTTTTAAATTATTTTTTTAAAAAGTATTTAAACTTGTTGTATGAATAAATACATATGAAATTTATAGATTAACGAATAAAATAAAAGAATGAACTGACTGCATACCAAACCGACCATAATAGACAATTTTGTTACTTAAATCCAGCTGGTTGCGACAACTTTTTTTTTGAAAAAAGGAGAAATGGGGATTTTTTTGTTATTTTTAGATTTGTTTAGTGCATTTTAAGAAAAATGTGCTAAAATTAAGAAGAGAAAAAATATTATTATTAATAAAATGGGAAAAAATAGGTAAAATTGACAAAAAATAGCATAAACGCGGTCCATTCTGTACCAAAGGCTTATTAACCCTCTGAGTGTTCATCCTTGTCCTGAAAAAACATTCCGAAAGCGTTTACTTCTTTTTTGAGAATACATTCGAAAGTGCAACACATTTAATTCCTTTCCCTTTAAAGTTAGCGGGAGGTCTACAGGGGAAGATTTTATTACTCAGTTCGGCCTCTTTGTTGCTTTAAAACCGGGAGAAAACTCGTCCACAGCTGTGACGTTGCCTTGTGCGAATTTTGGGTGGAAAAAGCGGGTCCACGGGGTTGTTTGATCGGTTAAGTCACAATAAAAGTGAATAGTTAAAAAAAAAACTCGAAAGAAAGAAACATGTTACAAAAGTTGAAAAATACTTGTTTATTTTAAACAAAACAAAATTTAAAAAAATTAATTTAAGAAAAATAAACTATTTTGGACTAACGATTTGAGCCAGGAAAAAGTACCTTGTATTTATTGTGGAATATGAGACTAAGAAAACACAAATACATCGTAATGTTTTTTTAAAAAGTAACTATGTAAAAAAGAGTAAAAGTGACCATCTCTCTCTCTTTTAAACAAAAAGATAAATGAAAGTATCGTTACATACGACGATTATGTTTATGAAATGAAATCAATCTTCCTCTATTCAATTATATTTTAAATTTAAAGTAACATAAAGAGGATTTCAATACTTTTAATTATATATATTTTAATCCTATAAATGATGTTTTATGTTAAATTAATTTTTCGGAAAAAAATCTAAATTATATTTCATAGTCAAACAACTTGTACTAAGCAAAAATACCTTCTTTACATAGGCATTTGTGACGGAGCAAAAAGCAAATTTAGTCAAATTTTTTATTTTTATTTTAATGGGAATATATTTTTCTTCAAATGGTAAAGTATTTCTAACCATTTTCTATTAAAATTTAATTTTTTATTTTTCTGTTTCTTTAGTGTTAAACGGAAAATTCACCGATAAATACAACTTTCACACAATTCAATCATTACAAATTCTAATGAGAAAAAACTTCTCCCAATTAATTTTGTCTTTCAAAACAGTACACTTAAAACAATTTTGCTCAGTGAAGCTAACCGACAATTCCGCAGTGTATTCATATTAATTTTTTTTAAAAAATAACATTCGGAAATGCTGTATTCAATTTTTTGAGTATA
>BMAO01010905.1:0-15402 GCA_019973975.1 Trichonephila clavata
GTCATTTTAAACATGAATAACATAGCAACACATCAAAATTGAAAAATTGAAAGTTTGTTCATAAACTTTTGGTACAGAATAGGCACGTGTATGTTTTTTTTTTGTAAATTTTTACCAATTTTTTCCCATTTCAGTATAATAACTTCTTTTTCTCTTTTTAATTTTAGCATATTTTTCTAAAAATGTACTAAACAAATCTAAAAACAACAAAAAAATGTCCAAATCTCATTTTTTTAAAAAGTTTTGCATGTAGTTAGATACCTTAGCTTCTACTCTAATATAGCTTTTTTCATAACTTCATTGATACGAGTTTCTTAAAATATAATAAATACCATGATACATTTTAAGTATAATACACTTCGGCGTATAACGCGGACCTATACTTTTATAAACCACACATTTTAATTTTTAGGTGTATTTGTCGTATAAAATGCACTTTCTTTTTTACGATGAAATCTGAAATGTACGTGGTATAGCGCTTTTATGTTTTGAAGTCATTTATTCTAGGTATTATCCCAGCATTAGGAAAAATAGTAAACTTTTAGAATTACAACTCTTGATGTTTATAAGGTATCTTATTTCTTTAAAATAAACAATATTTCGATTGTAGAAGTATAATGTTCAAAAAACATTTTTTTGCAAGCGTTCTCTTTGGTAACTAAGATAAATATTCCTTACTGTTCTTAAAAATAATAGAGCTGTAAAATGAAATTTTTTAAAACAAAAACATAAAGTTAGTCTATAAAACGTTTTGGGAAATAATGGATATTAATTTCAAAAAATTGCATTAAATTTTCAATTTGTTAATGAAACAATTTTTTTTACAAATACTTCTTTACTCCGACATGTTTACAAAGGAAATCTGGAAAGCATAGAAAAATTCTCATATTTCAAAATATAAACAAAAATACTAAGTTGTCTTTGTGTGTACTTCGCCAAATATTTTAAGTACTACAAAATCCAACGTATAGCGCGCCCTGGTTTGTAACACGCTCACCTAAACTTTCAAGCTGCATTTATTAAATTACAGTTGTATTCCATCTATAACACGTACAACCCTTTTTAAAAAGAATCCTAAAATGTACGGGTGTAGCGATTTTATATTTTGAATCATTATATAATCGAGATATTATTCGAATCTTTAGAAAAAATTTCTATTTCTAAACATATAATCCATTAAGTTCATAAGTTCATATTCTCATTTTTTTCAATATTTGTAGAAGTCTAGTTTCTTTATGCTCATCTATCCTTTATTTTTGAAGCTATCATTCCTATACCGGCATACAAAGCGCACCAAAAGTTTCAATCCTTTTTTTTTGTATCAAATGTATGCGTTATACGTCAGATTTTATGGTGGCTATAATATTCTGAACTCGGAAGTGGCAGTGTTGAAAAATTTGTGTACAAATATTCAATATTTTTCAGTCACTGTTTCATAATTACTTTAACTAAACTCTCATATATCTGCTAAGAACCTTGTGATGCCCTAAATCATTTTTGGAAACATTACGTTAAAACACGTTATAAGTAAGAAGCGTAATTCGTAAAAGTCACTTGATATACTGCACTCAAAATCCTTTCTAGCAATAATTTTGTTACATTGAAGGGCTTTTACCACACTCGCCCGTTGTTAATATTCAACACTGAAAACGTAAGTAAAATAAAAGAAAAAACACTTGTCCTGAAATTGACTACCGCGTACAATTCTATTGACTGAAATACAAAATAAATTGATATCAACGGTTAATCACGTAAAAGATAGGCAGGTTGTCAAGTATATGAACTACTCTTGATACTTTCGGATTTAGTCCTTCTATATTGTCTGAATTATATCAGGAATATTACGTCATAGAGCACCCCGTTCAGTAAAATAAAGAATTTTTTTTTTAAAAAAATGTTTCTTATTAATTTTACTTTGTTTACTGGGGGTAAAAGGTAATTTTTTTAGAAAATTACAAAGTTTTGCTTCTTTTTCATTTTTGCTTATGAAGGAGTCATTTGAGTTTTCTGTGCAAAGAAAAAACCTCTTAAAATTTGCACTTCTTAGTTTTTAATATCATCTCATATCCTTAATTTACACTTAGAACAACTGCGTTATGACTTGCTAATTCAATGCTTGCATCATTATCACTTCCGAAGCAATTACCATTTATCGAGCACATCATTTAATTGATTCCAACCGGCCTTGAGTCTTTGAAGTGCTTGAAGACTTCCAACGATCGGTGTAATCATGTGGTGTGTTATATAACCAACATTATGAGTCACTGCATGGCGGAGATTTTAAGATACAATTTTACAGCTTACCTAGCCACAAGTGAATCATAGACAACGTGAAAGAGGACATTGCGGTTTGGTCGGTGACGACACACCTGCCACTAGTAGTTCCGCATTGTGAAATGAAGCGCATCATTTTGTATTGTATTGATGAAATGTGGCAGGGATCATTGAATTTACAGACTAATAACAAGCTACAATCCTTAAAACTCTTCATTGGAGCTTGGCCTGTAATGCCGATGTGAAGAATGAAGGTCGAACAAACTGGCCTTCACATTGGTCATATTCGTTTTACTCGTATCCATCATTTTTTCAGTGAGAATGCTCCTTAATATCCTTCATGCAAGGCCCCATACTCTGCTAATAATATTTCAATAAATTTTCAAATTTTAATTATTTTTCCTTCGTTTACTTGTTTTATTTTTATCTGATGCGGTTGGGTAAAATCCTCATCTAAACCTGTTTTTATTCTTACGTTCAATCGGTGTTTTAGATCAATTATAATTATTTATAGAATTTATTTAATACAATCTGAAAACATCATAAAAACTTTTACAATATTATTTTTTTTTTCAAATTTAAATTTTATTGAAGGATTTCCAACATAATCTGACTCTTCATCACTTTACCTTGGATTTACGATCATTTCCCAAAGTTTTTGTATTTTTTAAATCATGGCTCAGCTTAGTCTAATTTGGCTCTTGTGCCATAAAACTAGTGAATCAATAAAGTTAAATATTTATCCAAAATTGACTGAAAAGTAGCAACAATTCTCATTTCTTCTAAAATGTTTTATGATGCAGGAACAGAATATATATACATAGTCGCTTTATTTAGCTAGCATAAAGCAACTTTTTAAAGGTATAGAAATTTAAAAAGAAGGAAAATATGACTATCCTACTACTCATATGTTTATATTAATGAATATAAATATAGGGAGGAAAAAAAGTGGTTAATTTTTTCACAACTACCAGAAAGCCAGTTAGAACATACTAGTGCCGCAACTTGTTTAACAAATTGGATAGGACACGTTTGGGGTGTGAATTTGCTCATTAGAATGACTCTCCGCAACAATACAGGTCAAGATTGACGCATCAAGTTTGTCAGATGGTACACTGTATCTCCAAAAAAATGGCTAACCTTATGCTTAGGACCTAAAATATGTGAAGTGATTCGGAAAATGACTTTGATTTCGCTACACGTTTTGTTTCGCCCACATACAGACGATCATAAGTCACAACGCACTTCAAGGGCAGCATCATTAATTGGGTTCCCCTCGCACATCTGGGGTGTCAACTACTTGAAGGGAGATTAGTGTTGGTCGGTCAGGACAAAGACAAACCCTTAGTGGGTATCTAACAATGCAATTTTTGGCTTCCAGATGATGAAGAAGGGGCCGCTTCTTAGTGTGTGGGGGGGGGAAACGACGGGTTGGCTTATTGTGCGAACGCACCAATTCAATGAAGCGAGGAGAGCCGGTTGCAGATACGTTACACATGCCACTGAGAGGTGATTAGGGGCTCAAAAGTAACCCATTCAGGTAGTTTAATGGATTGGTTTGGAAGTTGACGAGACACTCGATCTCTTTCCATTTACGAAATGACTTAACTATAAAGTTTTGTGCTCTTCGAAGTCGCTCGGTTGAGTTTGCGGGGGCAGCCACTTTTCATGGACCTAGAGAGATGAAGTTTGCGTACAGGCGAACGAAAAAGTTCCGGAGTCGGCGGCCGAACGGCTGCACTACATGAATTGAATTTGTACAAGAAATCTTCTATCGCGAAAAACTGTGACGTGTGACATATTAATATTTAATCTACCATATTAATATTTACTCTAGAATAGAATGTCCTCCTGACAATTAGCTGTGTGATTCCTGACACTACCATGTTACGAATTAAATTTAAGGGGTCACGATGTTACATGGGTCATGCCGCGCGAAGATTTTTGCATTTTTATTTATTTTGATTCTACTAGCTCTAAAATGCACTATATGTATGTGTGTGTGTATGTATTAGCTAGGGGAAAGTAAGATGATAGCAAATTATTTCGAAATTTATTACTCCATAAATGGAAAAATGGTTCCTTTTGTCTTGAGCCTTCTCGTACTTCTGGAATTAAAGAAGGAAAAACTTGCCCCATTCTCGTGGATTGATTTTACAGTTCCCTCATTTATTTTCTCCATTTAACATGAGGAGTTTTCTTTGGTGGCTAAGAAAATTGTCCTCTCCTGTACATGTATTCTTATTAAAAGACGAGTATGAAACACATGATAATAGTGTCATTTTTTGACTTTTAATTAACTGCTTTGATTTTTTTTCGTCCCTTAATGTGAGCCTTTTTGTTAAATTTTCTGGTTCAGCAAAAAAATATGGAAATGCATCGCATGAACGATATGTAAAATATATTAAATTAATGGATGTCAAGAACAATGAACTAACAAAAGTGGAGCTCTCTTTTAAAATGAATGAATTTGTGAAGCGACTTCGTTTTAGAAGACGAAACAATTCAGTTAAGCTGAGTGAATAATATGATTGTAGTATTTGTATCAGTAATAAAAGAATTTAATCATGTTTCACTTTTAACAAAGGTTCTTCGTTAAATTACTTCAAAATACTTACTACTTTCTACAGGCATCAAATAATCATATTATCAAATATATGTTTAGAGTATAAATGCATTACTTTATTTCTTTTTGCATAACGCTGCTGGGTCAGAACTTATATTTAATTAATATTTTCCATCAATAACATAAATTTAAACATAGGTTTTCTTTTTAACTTAATTATAAAATTTGCTTATTTTAAGTTTAATTCTTGCAAGAAATTTTACTGGCCAAAGATTTGTTTCATCTTTATGATTTTCCATAATTAGATTTTTTAATTAAGTCCTTGTAATCCTTGAAAAATAAATTTTTTTTGAAACAAATTAATAAAACTAACCTAATTTGTTGTTTCGCGCTTAGTTTTACAAAATAAAAAAGCAAAAAATAACCAGGCAATACTTTTTACACTTTAAAACTTTATAAATTTCAATAGTATTCAAATACATAAACTACAATTTTGCTGTTAAAATGCACATACACACGTTTAAGGAGATTCAAATCAAAACACAAACACGCTCATATACATACATTAATAAAAATGAAAGAATGTTTTGAAAGAGTTTTAAATAAAAATACCATAGTGTCTCTTCAAAGGAATTTAAAACAGAAACATTAAAGAATAGACTATTATTAATTTGTATACCTATTTTAATTTCGCAATAATTTAAAAGCAAAATACCATTTTGTTCAATCTTTTTGATTTTTTAAAAAAAAAGTTTTACCGCTATTTTTTTTTTTTTTTTTTTTTACATTCAAAGTTTCATGATTTAAAAAAAAATACAGTTAAATGACAATTCATTCAATAGAAATAATTTTAGAACATAAATAAATAGTTACTTAATGATTATATAAATTACTTAAATCAAATTTCACTTAAGTCTCAAATAAAGTATATTTTAAGTAATAAATTTTTATTAATGTTTATAATTCTCCCATTCTCTTGAATACACGTCGTGACCAAGCTTTTGATACATAATTTACTCTTGCAAGTGGTGCTCTATGCTTCTACTAAATTAACAAGAAAAGTTTTCCAAATTATTATAAGGAGACACATGTGTCAATGGAAAAGTCGTGCAATATTAATGTACAAGAAGAAACTGCAAAGTAATAACGTATTCAATCTTGTTACATAATTTAAAATAAGAATAAAAAATGAGAATCAGAAAAACATTTAATATAATAAATAAAAATTCCTTCAAAATTATGAAAAGTAATTGAATACAATTTTGTAGTATAAACCAGTGATAAAAATTATACATATTTAAGAATGTTTAAAAATCCGTTGAGGACTTTGAACTTACTTGAATGATAACAAAAATATACTTAAAGAAAAAAAAATTACTTCCACTATTTTTCCTAAACAATTCTTACTGAATAACAGGTAATATATAAATTAACTTCAAATAGTAAAATGTTTTTAGATGCCCCAAAGAAGAAATCCTAGATTCATAAAATTTAATAGTATTTTAATTTCAATCATTACAAACATATGATATCAAAATGTTAAATTATCCTTACTAAGGAATATTTTATGACTTATATTGTATTCAACCAAAAATCAAAACTTTAAATGGTAAATATGTATCAAGACTTTCATGAGAGGAATAATCACAACCGTTTGAAATATCCATTTCCATAGAAATATTTATAAGCGACTAGCCTTTTTTCCCCAAATGGTTGTCGTGGGAGTCTATGGCATTTTATATACTGAAACTGTCTTTTTAGTTGTTAAGCGTATATGATGTAACACACAGGAAATATTTTGAGTGACTTGTATACTTTTGGAAAGACTTTGCTTAATCTGGCGTGTATTTATACCTTACTAGCTGGTATACCCGTTCATCGCACGGGGGATTGAAAAGATAAACACAGATTGGTGGATAAAGAAGTTTTTAGTAAGTTAATTTTACACTAATTGCAAATTAAATTAAAAAAAAGCTTTTTGCATATCTCAGCTGAACAAATAAAAGTGTATTTGTTAAATTTTATGTCTGTAGATCTAATAGCTGTTAAAAAAGAATTTATTTAATTAATAACGCCCTATAACTGTCTTGTGGGTCGATTTTTTAAAACACTTTCCTAAACTAATTTCTGCTCAGCAAAAGTAACACATTATTACAGATTTTGTGTAATGAACACTTAAAATAGTGTAACTATTTTATATCTGGATGTGTAAAACATTAATATTACTTTCTGTTGTATTTATTTTTGGTTAAAATTGTAATATTCACAAGCAACACCGTTCCTTATCTTATAATGGCGATTCAATGGAAACATACCGAAATGTTGGCGATAGAGCCAGCCATAATGGCTTCATTTTTAATGACCATGTTGGCAACTTGGTGTTTGATTCAACAGTCTAGAAGTCGATATGCTGTAGCGCCACTTGGTGGAGAGTTGCAACAAAGAGGATAGCACATCTTCTCCACAAAAAATACATGTACATGCCAATTTTCATAGTGATCATTTGAACGGGGTTGGAGTGTGTGAAGCGAGGTCTTATATACAAACATCCCTTTATATATATATATATATATATATATATATATATATATATATATATATATATATATATAGATTACGAAATGATTGATTAAAAAATATATAAGATAAATAAGTTTTTACTTTTCTTTCATTGATATAAATTTACATGCATAATTGCTTTTATTTCCCTGGAGTCATATCTTAAAGTATACAAACGCAAAGTTAGAGTAAAAGTGTTAGGATTTAATACAAATAAATAGAATAAATATATATTAAGAAGTACGAAAGCAAAACAATTAAAATTAAACGGTATACCGTTAAATTCGGCGTATATCGCTCATCTATACTTTCAAGCTCTCTCTCTGTCTGCATTTTTTAAATTTATCTTGTATTCGTCGTATAACTTGCACCATTATTATTTACGAAGAAACCTGAAATTATGAATGCAATACTCTTATATTTTGAAGTCCTTTATTCGAGGTATAATACCAAGATTTTGTAAAAATAATATACTTCTAGAGCAACATCCTTTTAAATTTGTATATATGGATTTGACTAATTTTTTTAAAATAAACAGTATTTCAACACATGAAGAAGTCTAACTTTTTTATCATATTTTTTTCCCTAAAATATTTCATTATAATACCCTGATGTATAATGTGCACCCTTTGATTTCGATCATATTTTTGTGTTAAAAATAAGAATAATATGCTAAATTTACTATATTTAATGAAAATATATCATAGAATTTTATTCTTTGAGAGAATATATGCCTCAAAGTAAAGAATACGTAAAACATATATTGGTCTTATTTTTCCGTAATTTAAACAAACTGAATAATTCAACGGTATTCCAGGTTTGAAGGAGGAAAAAGGAACCATATAGTCCAGAAAAATTAAACAAGAATTATTATCACAAGAGAACAACATTCAGTATTATTGTAAATGATTATGCAAATATGTCAAAACGTAAATGCATTTATTTCAGTGAATATGAATGGAAAGTCTCACCTCTTCATTGCCATGAATTCAATATATAAATAAAGGAAGTGGAATAGGCTTTTGAAAGCAAATCTCATGTGGTCATTGGATTTTTATAATAATTAAAAAGAGTTATATGTAGGAGGAAACCACCTACGCGAAATTATCATATTACAATTAATAAATTTTTGTAGTTTAAACAATGCAAGCGATATTTGAGAAATTCCTAGTTAAATACCCTGTTTACTTTTGTATTAACAAATTCCATCGAAATGTCAAAAAAAATTTAAACTCATAAAATGGTTACAGTTTAATATACTAAAAATATGATTATAAAACTAAGTGATATGTTATTAAAATAATAGAATAATTGGAAGCACAGTATAAAATATGAGATTAAATATAAAAGAGATTAAAAATTTAGAGTAGTAACAAACTTAATAATTTTTTTTTTAATATAAATACTTTTGATATATTCATATTGAGCATTTTCTGGCAAATACCTCATAACCTTTATGAATATTCATGAATCTGTTCAAAAATTCCTGGATATTTTATTTTAGAATGATCTTACTATAATTAAATTTAAACATGGATTTATGTAAAAAGCAGATTTCTAAGTATTCGTAGTCTTTACAATAACGTTTTGATAAGTTAGTATTGTTATTTAAATGCTAAGACAAAAAATTGTTAATCCTTGACGAATTTAAATATAATGCCTTTATACTTTTGCAAAAATGAAATATGTAGTCAAATCAATATGTAGTCAATCAATTTTCTTCAAAATATAAATGTATTTGAAAGGGATAAATAATATGCAATTAAAGGTTATAGTATACAAAACATTACTTTAATACTCAGCTTAGAAAAATAAAATTTCGCAGTATGTTACATGTATTATATCACATGAAATTAAAAATTCTCGTTCCAATACATTAAATTCCTTTAATGATTTTTAACCTAAACACAAAAATAAAATCTTGAAATATTTTTCGAAGCAGTTGCGTCTAACATTTAAGAATTATCGTTCCACGAAATAAAATATAAAAAAGCACCTCTGACGTTTACGATGTATGGCAGATGGTAAAATAATTTATTTATATATAGTCTTGAAATGATTTTCTTAATTTTCTTTAAGAATTTTTTTATCTAAATAGTTGTTGAAACTGTTTTCTTGTACTTGTTCATTAAAGTCAAACATTGAATAAGACGAAATGTTAAAATCGTAAAGTGGGAAGAAAGTAAATAAAAACGAAGTATTTTACGAGATCTTTATGAATACACGGGGAGGTCCCTAATTCATGGTACAAACTCTAAGGGTAGGTATAGGACATTGTAACAATCAATTATTGTATAGGAATGTATATGGGTGCAAGTGACGCGGTGAGGCACAAACACAAACAATAAGAGACGAAGGGAAAGACTTAGAGTTCATTGAAAGGGTCGTTGGTAAGTGTAATTTTTACAATAACTGTTCATAACTTTTCAACACATGAGCTATGAAATCTATCTGCAGCGCACAGTGCTTTACCACCTACTGGTAGTCGGATAAGATAGTCTGCCTGGTTCAAAGCTTGTACTTGCTGAAAATGGAACAAATGTAAGCGGTTTTCGGTCAACTCTACAAATGGTCTGATGATTCACACTTACGTAATGAGTAACAGATCTTACACTTGAATCTGCCACAACATTCGATTTGTTTTTTTTCAAGCGTGAGCTGCGTACAGGTATTCTTCGAATATCCTTATATCTAGTGAATTAGAAAACGTGTTTCACAAAGTTCAGATGAAATCATTGAAAAATTATGTGATCCGATATTCGTCGATCCGAAAATTGCTCGTGATTCATTCGTAGCTCAGTTCTGCCATTACCATTTGCACAGTCCTGTATGTAATGCATGTGTGTGTGTGTGTTTGCGTTTTAGGCATACATAAAGTCTCCCATCGTAGACGTCAGCACACTTGTGAAGGGCGCTTTTCCCTACTGAGATGCATCACGTTGAACGGCAGCTAGACATCTACTGCACCCTACCGGCAACGCAAACAACGGATAACTCAATTTCCTTTTATTTTATTTCCTCTGTTTGCTCCTCACCGCGTCACTTGCGCTCTTGCATTCCTAAACAATGATTGTTTCAATGCCCTATACCTACCCTTAAGTTTGTATCATGAAGCTCCCCCCCCCTGTATTTCTCTAAACTGAAGCATTCAATGTCACAAAAGTCCAAATGTTAATGTTGTTCAATTATAAGGAATTGCTTTATTTGTATGTTATTGATTTATAACTCTTTGCATGTTGTATTACATATTTTTTGTCTTATGAATTTGTATTCATAAGCACTTTTTCAATGTTTTACAATTTCACCACTACCTAAAGACTCAGAAATTGGTAGGCATGAGTAAATTGTAATTTTCCGTAACTTTATTCCTCACAATACCAATAAAATATATAATATACAGAGTATTAACACAAGCAACAACACTTCTTTATTAGATCCATATCAGTGTGAAAGTAAAAACAAAAAAAGTTTAAAGCGAATTCTTTAGGAAGAAAATTACTCCTAGAATAGAAAACTACATGTTGGATAAATCAGAAACTAAATTAACGTAGTGATTTTAGTGAAGTCCATTAGTATTTTCAAAAATGATAAGTTTGATTCTTGTCCTTTCAATTCTTTTAGTAGATTAAGTCAGTTGATGTATTTGTTAACTGAGTGAGATTTAATAGCACCAAAATGTTGCCATTAAAATGCATGTTCAATTTAAATAAAAGTGTAATGCATATAAACAATTCCAGCGCCTTAATTTAGTGATATCTTCTGTTTTAAATTTGTTCTGCTAAAAGAGAATATATAGATAAGAAAAATATTTTTGTGAAATTAAATAATTCTACTTATCTAATGATTTACAAAAATAGCAATAATTTTTTATATATATGTGACAATGTAAGTTTACTTGTATTGCAAGAGGTTCAACGTTTAATTTGTGCCTTTTAAAGCAGAAAAGGTGAGATAAATACTTTCCTGGAAGCATTTTATAAATGTATCGAATCTGATAAATTCAAAATTCGTTCAAATTGTTTGTCCAATGAAGCTCAGCTGCCTCTGTGAGTTAAATTTCTGACTAAATAAAGATATGCATATATTTCAATTTCATGAATGAAATAAATAAAAACTCGTGTAAGAACTGTCTAATGTAATTATTCGAAGGCAATATGATGCTTTGTTGATGAAATAGTGACGTTAATGGTCAAAAAATATCTGTAAGATATTGTTTGGATAAATCTATTCTCTGTGTAACTCTTGTTCGGTATATGTGAGTGTATTTTCTGATTTAAATATAAAATTATTTATCATAATTTTTATTTTTAAAAAAAAATACATTAATGGTATTTATGTTATTACCATATCAATATAGAAACACTGATTTTATAAAAAACAATACAATTTACATTAGAGATATTTAGTTAGTATTGTGTACCTCTATGTACATTTTGTATACCTAATTATATTTTTTTACGCTTCGACATCAAGAAAATGATATAAAATGTTCTCAATTTAAATGTTATTCTTTAAAAGAAAATTAAAAATCAACAGCACATTACTGTAAAAATATATACTGTATTGTTCGTAAAATACTTCACTGTCTATGTAGTACCTATTATCTATTAGAGCAATGTGAAATATTAACAACCAGAAATAACTTGCTGCAAAATACTTATTTTAAATAATTTTTAAAAAATTAAATTTAAATTATAGTTTAGTCCGTTTTTAATAAACTGATTCATTTGAATGAATTTTCTTTGTTGATTATTTATTTTTATCTATTTCAAAGACTATATACAAATACGAAGTTAAATTCTTTTTTTTAGTAAATTCTCTAAATTATTGTTTAACGTTTAAAAATACAAGATTTGTCTAAATATATACGAAATTTTGCAGAAAAATATATTCTTTTTGAGAAAATTGGGAAAACTATTCTCTATAAAGTAGGGTTTTCTCGTCTCTTCACATTCAGTCCACTTATTTTACAACTGCCCAAAACACTTTTGGAAGATTTATTTTGAAAGTTAGACCATGTCTGTCAGATCAGCTACATAACAGGATTCTCTTATAATGGTGTATTCAACTTTGCGAAAAATCAGAAGTGATATGGATGCATAATGGAAGTCCTTTTCCAAAAAACTGTGGGAGTTTCCTCTGCTCTGCTGATAGCAGTTTGTGCAAAATAAAATTAGCAACAACTCAGGTAAAGTGCAAATTTTGACGATGAAATTCCTGATTATTGATCACAATATTTAAATATCTCTCCTATCATTAAACCTATCATCTTTCTCAACAGTAGATGCATTCTGAGTGGTTTCTTGGCCTCTCGAAACGTAGGTCACTCAGCGGTTACGTTTTAATCTTTTGAGTCACACAATTTTTTGGGTTACCCTCAAAACGCATCGTCTCCGAATGCCAACTGAAATCTGCGAATTTTTTTGCAAATTATCAGACAATCAATTAAAATTATCAAAGTTTTGTCAAAATTGAAATGCAGTATCTTTGCTCAGTACTACCTAGTACCTAGCATGACTACTGTGTACATCAAAATTCAGATTAGACACTAATTGATATACTTATGGCTATATTAATATAGAATACTCTCTCTCTCTATATATATGTATATAAAAAATGTGTGTGTGTTTTTTCGTGTGTAATATAGTATTTAAAAGTCAGCATGGGAAACTTTTTGTAAAAGAATAAATAAAAATAAAATTAAATAAAGTTTTTACTCTGCAAGCGATCGCACATCTTTTCAGTGAGACAGACTAGTGCCAAGTGCCCGAATTGTAATTCAACTGCATACTTATTTCCAGATCTGCTAAATAATCATTTTTAGTTTATGTTTTCGATTGGAAAGTAAAGCGTAAGAGCATACATGCGAAGGCCATACAAACTAATTAGCTGGGATTGCAATTACGTTTGGAATATATTTTCTGAGAAATAATTAACTGTTAAATATAGATATCGAATATGTTGTTAAAAATAAATGTTACATGGGTGATTTTGTTTTTAGATATATAAATGTGGGACGGCGTCTAGGGGAAGGCTCGATTTTAATGTTAAAATAAGCACGCAGAGTTAAAATAACTTAATTTATTAATAATACAACTAAAACATTTACTATTTACAAGGGGTTTTAAATTATTCGAGATAGCACCATACTAATTCCAAAAACACGTACTCTTTCTCAAAACAACGGAGAGACCGATTTCCTCTGACCTGCCTTCGTTCAAGCTTTGGTGCAACTCTCAGTTTTTCCTTTCTACGCCTTTATAAATACATGACCTTATCGTATCGCGCAGCTAAAACTCACGTGGTTTCGATTAGTGTGCCATCTCTTACAATAAAAATCAAAAGAAGTAAAAGAAAACTTGCACTCCTTTCCTACATAAATTAATGATTCTTACATATATATAACAAATTTATGCATTCGCATGTCTTTGTTATGATATTAAATTAAATGTATAATCTACCTTTAATACTGTGCATGTCTAATAACAGAGTTATGCATTTGATATGCTTCATGTATTTGGACAGAAAATAAATGATTAATGTATTTTTAAACTAAAAAATTTTAAACAACAAGCGCTAAAAATACCACAACATTAGGAACACACAGTATTTTTTATTATTAAATGATTTCGATTGAATAATATTTTACCTTAATAATATTTTAATTTTATAATAAATAGTATTTTACTTCCTTCCTTAAAATATTAGTTTTGCTTTTCATAATTCGTATTTATATTTGTGGACGTGTCTTTCGTACGCACATATGATTGGTCATTGAAGCGGAACTCTCCGGAAACATAAAATTGGTTTTGAAGAGTGTATTTCCAAAAACTCAATTCAAACAGGAAAATCTGAAAATACATCAACCATAAGTTTTTTTACACTAGACATATTGAGTAATGTTGTTTGCTATTTTGTGTTTTATTTTCTTAGCTACGCTTAAAATAATAATAATATAATAGTATAATAATGTTAAGTATATTTAAATCAAACACGCATAACATATTTCAAATTCTTTACTAAAAATAAGCGCGGGAATTGTATCTAAGAGTGCTTCTGAAAAAATAAATATTTCATTTTGTAGATATTTTTTTTTCATATTATCGCTTAAGTTAACAGTTTTTCTTTCCTTCCTTCATTTTACTTACGCTTTAGGTTTTCTTCGGAAAAAGTTGCAGAGATTTTTAAATCAACAAATATGAGTTTGAAAAGAGCAAAGTTTCGTAAAAATATGAAAATTTTTGATATAATTTTGCTTTTGGTTGGAGCATATTTTGTATGAGCAATTCTCACAGACTAAGCAATTTTTAGTACCTTAAGAGGAGCACTTTAAAATCAGATGGAAAACTTTTATTCATTCTTTCCAAAGAAATATCTTCGAAGTTCGAGCTGTCACTCAAAAAAGATTATCTTATTAAATATTTTATTCTATTCAAGTCACATAAAAAAATCTTACCAAGACATTCTGAGTGTCTTAAAACGTTTTCCTAAGTTTAAGTACTATAGTATTCTCAAGTACTACAGAAATTGGTTTTTTATTGTGTCTTAATTATCCTTTAAATAACAAATAAAATATTTTAATAAAAATTGTTTTTAAAAATGCCGTTGAACACTACATAGACTGAACAAATTATTTTTGTATCAAAGCAAATTAATTAAAGTAAATAAAATATTAATGAAGATAAATTGTACTTATAGTTCTTTCAAAATTAGTTTACTTAGAAAAATAATTGTAGTATAAATTATGGAGAACAGAGTGAGTGTTTATTTAGTTTGCTCAGTGAAGCAACACGAAAGCTATTGGCGATGGACTTTTTAATTTTGAGCCTCGGCAAAGTGACTGGAACGAAACCAGAATTGCCTCTCTAACTACTTCACACGCCAATGGAAAACTTTGACCCAAGGCAGATTTAACGTGCATTATCCCATTCCACTAAAGGTCTTCAGTGGCATTAGGGCTCGAAAGCATGAACACGCACCTCGAGTCTGTGACCATAACCATC
>BMAO01010907.1:0-23307 GCA_019973975.1 Trichonephila clavata
TTATTTTGCCTCGCCTTCTGATCATAGCTCAAACATTAAAAAGTAGTCTGCAACCTGAGTGGACTTAGTTAATACAATACATACTAATACTTAGTATAAAGAGGGGGGGGGGAGAGAATATACACTGGTGTCCAAAAGTTAAGCATAAATCGTAAAATGCGTAAACATGGAGTATATATTCGTAAAATTATTCCAAATTTCTTGCGGATATTAATTGGGTGAAGAAGAAACATTGGGTTTATGCAAACTTTTCAGTCGACTACATCCTGGGCGAAACACCAGCGCATATCGGAACGCGGAGAAACCGATTCACGCAGCATAGGCAGTTCAGACAAATTTCGTGCAACTGCTGTGCGAAGGAACTTTGTTAACCATCAAACAAGGTGAATGATGGCACAAGACACCAATTGGACATGTTTACGAAAGGAAGAATCGTTGGAATGCTGGCATCCTCGCGATCATAAACTGAAGTGACTCGAATTCTGAATGTGGACCAGTCTGTGATCTCAAGACTGTGGCAGAGGTTTCAAGGAACGGGAGATGTTACCCGACAACCAGTATCAGGTCGTCCACCAAGAGTCACAATCCCTCACCAAGACCGATATCTGGTAATAAGTGCGCAACGTCAGAGGGCAGTACTGCCAGAGCACTGGGTTCGGTGCTCACAGTCACCACAGGAATACGAATTTTGATACAAACTGTTTACAGGAGACTCAATCATGCTGGCCTGTATGCCAGAAGACCAGCTGCATTCCACTCATGTCTGCGCATAAACGCGCCCGTTTGAACTGGAGTTTGAAACATCAACATTGGAGTGTGGGGGAGTGGGCCAATGTGATGTTCAGTGACGAGTGTCGGTTTAGTCTGAGTAGTGATTTTCGGCGGGTAACGATATGGAGAGAACGTGGAACACGTTTTGAACCAAGAAAGATAACGGAAAGACATCATTTTCCATCAAGGGGAATAATGGTATGGGCAGGCATCATGATGGATGGCCGCACAGACTTCCATTTCTTTGACATGGGATCTGTGACTGCTCAGAGATACAGAGACAAAGTTCTTGAGCCTTATGTTCTCTTGTTTCGAGGTGCTGTCGGTCATGACTTCATATTCATGGATGATAATGCACTATGTCACCGAGCGGTGCTGATTGATGACTTCCTTGAAACGGAAAACATCCAGCGCGGAGACAAATTGCAGCCCTATCGCACCCACCAAGCTCCGTTGCAGAACTGAAGAGTTGGAACCGTTTGAGCCCACAACTCATTCATCATTTCATAGCAAGTATGGTAAATCGCTGTGCAGCGTGCTTGGCTGTCAGAGGTGACCACACGCCTTATTAAACTGCAGCATCAGTATTTTATTAAATGTTTTCTTTCATTTTTTCTTTAAAGTGTGAATCCTTGCTATGTTCAGTTTTCTTTCAAACTGCTACTTTGGATAATAAAATTAATTATTATCATTCTTTTGCTTTACTTCCTTATTTTATAACCCTTTTACATTCGCATATTACGTTCCCCGCCATTCTGATTTACAGTTTCTTCTTTATTCACATAATTACTAATTATGCTTAAATTTTGAACACCAGTGTATATATAGTTTCATAATTTATCGTGTACGTTAAATAACACAATTACATATTATCTTCAACATTTTACTCTGCCGTATCTGTTAAAATATCTCAATAAATATTACCCAACCTATCTGTGTATTTCTTATTTTGATGGATCTCTTTATTGGACTCTCTTTATTTGATAATTTGTTTGTTTGCATTCTCTGGGTAAGGGAATTTGCATTCCCTATATATTACTATACCCATACCTTATTACTTTGTTTATGTAATTTTTAGTAAGTGGATCAGGGTTTCGGGTTTATCACAGAAATTTTCATTCTTCAAACATAAAATTTTTAGCTGCTTCCTGGGGCCAAAAATTTCAAATTTTGTATGAAAATATTACTGAATTAGTTGAATTACAATAGAAAATTATCATGAAGAGAATACGTAAAAAATAGAAATTTTCAGCGCGAGATTTTAAAGGCACAGAGCAAGATTTTTTTTTCTTTTCTTCAGTATAGCGCCAAAAATGAGATCATGCTCCAAAACTTCCAGCATTGTAACTCTCCGAGAAAAGTGTTGAGTAACGTGAGACTAAAAACAAATAAATTCTCTCTTTCTCGGAAGGTAGAATCTGCCCAAAAAGTCACCCTCTTTTGTACCTAAGCTAACTGATTTATCCTGTAAAAATTTATCAACTATAAAATATAAATTTCTACTTTTTTTAAAATTTGTTATACCGTTTTTTCACATTTTCAATATATAGAACTTACACTTAAAAATATGTTTTTGGTGTAAATAACCCATAATAAGCCTACAAGTAACATTTTTTCACTTTGTATATTTTTAGTTTGTTGGAAAAGTTGGAAGTGGCATGCGTAATTTTTTTTATCAGATTGTGGCACGCTTCCCAAAAAGGTTGGCCACCCCTGCTCTAGATGCTATGGATTGTAGAAAATTTCCAGGCCCAGATAATATTCATGGACAGATGGTTAAACATCTTGGTGATAAGGGAAAACAGAGATTATTAGAGACTAGCTTTAATGGCCCGGCGTTGTACGGGCTTTCTCTACTTTTATAAATTTCCTGTTCTCTTCACAAAATCAGCATGACCAATATTATTTTTTGAAATTACTTTGAGTTCTATGTTTTTCCCCCTCCGCTAAGCCCGGCGTTGCACGGACTTTTACCGAGTGTATAACTTAATCCCCATGATAAGTTCCTCTTTCCCTCATGACACCAGAACTTCTGTGTGGGTGTGTACACGTATGATGTGAGTGCATGACCCGGGATCTCTCGGGTTTTCCCGTCTAACATTTCCCCTTTCCCTTCAATTCATCAGCACTTCCAATATTCTTTTTCGAAATTAGTTTGACTTCCTTATTTCTCCCCCGCCTCGCTTAGCCCGGCGTTGAACGGGTTTTTACCGAGGGAATTACTTAATCATCACCCGGAATATCCTGTTTCCCTCAGGACGACAACACTTCTGTGTGTGTGTACGCCTGCAATGTGAGTGATTTCCGTAACAATGTCATTAAATTTCCCATTCTCGAAATTTGTTCACTTTTTTTCGTTGTGAGACGGATTTCATTCCTTTCCATTTAACCCGGAGTTGCATGAACATATTTGAATGCATAACATTATTGCCATGGAAATTTCCCTTCCTTTATCGAAGTCCCTGGTAAATGTGTGATTTATGTATATTGATGTCATATATTACAATTCCCTTTTTCGAAAAATATCTTCCAGATCATATTGATGTCAAACAGGTTTCTTTCCTCTCTCTCTCTACAGCACGGTGTTACAGTGGCTTTTTTGAGAGTAGAACTATTTTCCCCCTTACTCTCCTCAGATATAAGATTTATCTTCAAATTTCTATTACTGACTTGAAAAACAATATTGCTTTAGAAAAAAATTAATAAATTTAAACAATAAAAAGAAAACTATTCTGATGCTTGATTAAAAAAAAGGTCATTTTTTTATAATAGATAGTTTTTAGGAATCTAAAATAATAAAATAATTTTCAGGTTTTCATTAATCAATCAATCGGTACTTACAGTTAGCTTAAAAATGTCTCTCTAGAACGCATTTTTATCCTAAATAATAGGCGATATACTTTTTATTAAAAAATAATTAATTTAATAAAAAAATAATAGAAACATTCCTTTTATTTTAAAAAAATATATTAATTTAAATCCATTATCAATAAATACTAATAAAAAAAATCTACAGATAGCTCTTGAAACGTTTCATTAAACATATGTAAGCGTTAAAAATCCACTTTTGGGGGGAAACCTAGTTATATGCTAACATTCACTGAAAAAAAACATTCAAAAAGAAAATAATACTATTTGATTTTTCACATTTAATTTTTTAATTTTAATTTTATAGTTTTTCATTCTACTCTGTGTTAATTAAATTATTTAAACACGTATCTGCGAAAAAAAGTATATTATACAAAACTAACTTATTAATTATTTTATAATAAAATTGATTAAAAATGCTCATTTAGCAATTAATTGTGACATACCATTTGCTTAAATAATGGCATCACTGAAAATGAAGTAAAATTCAGATCAGTGGGGATGCAGCAAGTGAATTCAATCATTGAAGAAGAGAGAAATTACTTTGAATGAATAAAAATCAGAAAAGAACCTTTTTAAAGGCTAAAAAATATGAAAAGTGCATTAAAATAACAGAGGATCATGTTAAAATAAGTATTTATCAGTAAAATTAATTTGCGTGGGAAAAATAAGCAGAAATGAAAAAATCGAATTCCCTGGATTCGAACCCAGGCCCATCAGCCCACTGTGGATGCCGTAACCGTTCGACTATAAAGACCGGTAGTAGAAAGGGAGAATAGCCTTAAATAAAGAATGGAGGTTAAAAATAATTTTTAATTGAAGGGGGATCCACAGGATATTCAAATAATTGAATAATTTCGTTTGATGATTACATTTAAATGTATTGCAAATAAACTTATTTGAAATAATGATATCGGCATAAAAGCTATTGAGTTTTTCCAAGTATTTTCGTTATTTTTGTTTAAAAAAGAATGTAATGTATGGATTATTGAATTAAAGATATAAACAAAATCTCAGAAATGTACTGAATACATTCTATCATCTTAATCTGACACCTATAATGATTTAATTTTGAACATTATATGAAAAAAAGATGACGAAAATTGAAGCAAAAATAACTTTTTCACTCGCATTTTTTTTTTTTACTCGCCAAATTTGCTGATTTTCGCATGTTTAAGTCAGAACATTTTGGTGTAACCCTTGAGTTAGGTGTGAAACGGACGGTGAAACAGTTTGGAAGTTCTTTGGCGCAAAACAATTTTTCGACGCCAAGGCTTGGCTAACTCTAAAATCGCTTATTTTTTATTAATTATTTTTATTTTTAGGGCATAATTTTTAAGTTAATGCTTTCAAACTTCACACATTAATTTCAAAAAGAAAGTACTTTTAAATAAAAAAATGTACAAAAAATACTGTTTAAATTATTTCTCGCAAAAACTGTTTTTTACGAAATCACGAAAAAAAATTTAAAATCCGTAATTTTTGCGCAATTTTTTCAATCTTCCTACAAATTACGGATAATATTCTTTTACACACGAAAATAAAGTTTCGTACGATTATCTTCATAAATGACAAAGTTATTCAATGTTAAGTTAAAATTTTGAGTATTTTTTGAAAAATCTTTAAAAAAAAGTTTTGGGAATTTTATTTTTTAAATGATTGGATCTTTAATAGAAAGGCTTGAAGTTATTTAATGTAGAATATCGTTTTAATAACAGGAAAAAAATTCATACGCAACAATTTAGAAATAATTTGCATAAAAACGCATCAGTTTTAAGCCTTTTTTAAAAAATTCTTAAAAAATGGTAAATATCATTAGTTTGCAAAAAAAATTATACCGTATCGTGGCGAAATAAATGATCTTTCCGATTCTGTAATTATTTTTTTGTCTGATTTCAACTACAAAAATTGGATGGTAATTTTAAGATGGTGGAAAACGTCGGATCACCGCTCGGCGGAAACGGAATAGAAGTTCTGCCAAGTAAACAACCCGCAGGAGTAAGGCAATTAGGCGTTTTAAGGTTTTTAATTAATATCTTTTTAACTAATTGTAATTTCGGAATAAAAATGGGCAATGCGGCTTCCTCGGATCATCCCCGATCTTTTGGTACCTTCGGCCATTTTCTGCGGAGCGCGGGTCGTGAGAAGATCGACGAAAACATACATACGTTTGTTTACCCTCGGATTTTAATAGTGTAGATCTTACAAAGGCAGAAAAATCATCCATGACGAATTTTCAGTACCAAATGCAGCGATATGAAGCTAATAGTGGAAAACACGCTCTTACTTAAAAACAATAGTTACGATTCAAGCAGCTGGAGACGTCTTTTTATTTGTCTTTATTTCGAAATTGGTCGACGATAATATATGTAAATACCAAGTTTAAATTATGAATGAAATTTACTATTGTGGAAAAGTTAGATAAGTTGGGTGGAAGGAGAGAAAAACCAAAATAAGCTCTAAGGAAATCCGTTGTTTGGAAAAAGTGAATAAAATATACTGTTTTAAATATTATAGATTAAAGAAAGTAATATAGGTTGTAATATCGATTACATGATACGCTTTCTAATCGATGGTCAATTTTGTCGATGATCCATTTAAATACATTCCCCTGATTAGTGGTCTTCACGATAGAGTGCTGTTATCTATGGTGAGCTAATGTTAAAATGTTTACCTATCATTAATCGATGAGTCAATATAAGAGAGTACCCCTTTGTATTCTTTTTTTAAGAAATCGTTAACATTATTATTAATTTTTATAGTAGTTTCTTAAGAAAATAAAATTCGAGTGGATATATGAAATAATATTGATTAACTCTAAAAAGAAAATCGAAGAATAAACCAGTTAGTTCGCTTTGAATCATGCCAAGCGTTTTCTATTTTAAAGCTAAATATTGCATTTAAAAAAAAATAAAAGCTGGAATACTCTTTGTCTTTTTGCTGTCTGACAACAAATTGATATTTGACATTTTATATCAAATGAAAAGTTTTTGAAAGAAAAATGCTGTAGGCAAGTTTTTCTTTGCCGTTTGAAGTTTTCCTTGAGCTTCCTTACAATGAAATTTATTGACAATTTAAAAAATGACGCAAAAGCCTCATTGCATTTTATACCACATTCTTTCGTTTATTAGTTAATTTTTATTGCTAGTTTAGAGACAAGATATATAAAATTTTAAGATTTACTGAAAAATGTTCGCAAGCTTCCGGAAAAAATATGAAAATCTCTTCAGAACGATAAAATCGAAAAGTTTTGTAACCTTTAAGAATAAAAAGAGTAAAATTTGCAGTATTGAAATGGTCGGGGCTAAGAATACTTCTGGACATTCTTTAACCGAGGATATCTTCGTAGTATATAAAATATTTCAATTAATCGGAATTGATATGATGAATGCAGAAAAGGTATACGACAAAAGTGAAATGAAATATGGATTGCTTTATCGTATATCAAGTTATTCCAAGATATTTGTATTTGCCATACAAAGCGCAGAAATTTTCATAACAATATTTTGGTTATTCTTTTCAGTTGACAAGTTGACTCACTTACTTGAAATTTTTTTTGGAATATCAATGATAACATTTTATGGGTTAATTTATAAAAGACGCCGAGCTGTGCTGCATTTAACAGAAAGACTCAACCACATATATGAAATGCTACCAGAGTGCAATTTTAGAGGAAAGAAATATTTTTTTATTGCTATTTTCGTCTTTATACAAATTCTATTAGTTACATGGATCACTTCGAGATACTCTAAGATTACCACGAGCACGTATCAGGAGATAACTGATAAATTAAAAATACTTATTAATACAGATTATCAGCAACTGGCTTATTTCATCACTTTCTTATTTGCCATAGAGTACATTTTTTACTTCATAACTTTTACGGTGCTTTCTCTCTTTGTTGTCTACTACAGCCTTTCTTGCAAAGTTATCCGAGATCTCATTGAACATTTATTAAATGAATTACAGGATAATTGTTTATCGGAAAAAATGGACGATTTAATTCAAGTTTATGGTGAAATCTCAAAATGTGTGAGTATTATGGATGATAATTTTTCATTTCCTGCCTTTTTATCCGTTTTCTTGAGTATGATAGCACTATTTTGGAGAATTTATAAATTTACAACGAGAGCAACTGTAAGAAACATATATATTCTTTCGCTTACTTGCTCCTCAATGTTTTTTACATTCCTGCTCATAATAATTCTAACATCTGCGTCCCTGACAAATGAAATTGCAAGCAAAGCTAAAAATTTCATAAACAATGTGGCCTACCGAATTCCAAAAGAATCGGAAAGAATAAAATGTATTTTAAGAAAGAACTCGGTATATATACAGGATTACAATTTGTCTTTGTGGAAAATTTACATCATTGACAGGTCTCTGATTATCACCAGTTTTGGTACTCTTTTAACTTATGGAATGTTAATAGGGGCCTTAGGGAAACAACTTTAAAGAAGAGAAATTTCAGAAAAAGAGAATCTTCTTTTCCATTCTGACATCTGAATAACAAAACTTTACACGGTATAAACCTATTAACTTTCAACAGATTTGATAATTATAAAAATAATGGCTATATAACAAATTCTATCTCTTACTATTCTGAAATATAGATTATTCATGTGGCTAAAATTGTAAAACCCGATTTTTCTGATTTTATCTGAATCTTTTAATAAAGAAGAGAAGTCGAATAACATGCTGCAGACTCTTTATTCAAGACTGAGAAAGTGAGATTTTAACACGCTTTTATAAGTTTCACTTGTATGTAACTTATAAAAGCATGTTATATAATACTATATGTAATATAAAAAAGCGTGTTAATAAGCGTGTTATATGTTATACTCAATTCTTCCCACTTTAAAAGGTCAGATTTATTCTAAATTTTGCACTCTTGTCGAGGACCGATGACAATACAATAATTTCCTAATTTTGTTTCATTGTCCAAATCAGGACATCAGGAATAACGATATCCAGATTTGGCGACTTTTTGCATACACCATTTTCAGATTTGGTGATTAATCCCATATATCATTTCCAGATTAGGTGACTAAAAGATTAAGGTGCAACCCTAAAAAACGAATATACTTGCGGTTAACAGAAATAAAACAAAACAAAAAGTGTCCTCTCTCTTTATGTGAGAAAGGGAAGGGTGGGTGTGTGATAAAAATTTATTTCCATAATATAAACAATGGTCTAGTTTTTCTAAAAATTCAAATAGATGAAAAAAAGACTGGTGCATATTGAAAAAAACAATTTATGTTCTAACTGCTAAATATTTTTTATTTTTATAAAGTAATACGTTTAGAAGTAATGATACGAATTAACATTATAACAATACGTTTAAAAGGAGATAATACGATTGACACTTAATATTTTGCCATGTTTTTATTAACTCGCTTTCTTATATGTCTGTCCGGGAGGAATTTTGTAATTGATTTTAAACCGACATCCCGATGAGCTAGAGACTTGAAAAGGGAACCATAGTTTAGAAGAGGATGACAATGCATAAAAAAATGAAAAAGGAAGGGAAAATAACCGAAAAGAGGAATTTCATACTTTTTAGTCTGTTATAAAAACTTGGCACATTAAAATAAAATTTTAATTCGAACTTTTTCTTCTTAACACACTTTTATTATTTTGACCTGTAACTATAGAGACGAAATCTTTGAAACTTAACGATACGGAACTCATCCGAAGCCATGTAAACGTAAAGAATAAATACCCTTCAGACCCGTTAATTAATATCCATTGAAGAGCAAAATTAATCCCAGCAGCCACGTAATTCCGGCTCCAAATATCAAACTCAAAGATACAGTCAACAAAGAATAAATGATAGTTTAAAAAACTAAAAAAAACATGCTTTTATTTTAGATCGAACTTAAAAATGAAAAATAAATTATAGTTTAAAAAAAACTAAAAAAACACGCTTTTGTAGTGAATCGAACTAAAAAGTAAAAAAAAAAAATTATTATTTATGCAGAATAAAGTGATTAACGAGAAAATTAATATCAATGTGGTAAAAGCGTGGGGTGCTTTGTACTGCATTTTTACACTAACTCAGCATTTTGGAATAGAAGTAAGAAATTTTAACAATGGATATAGAGCACCCCACGCTTTTACCCCAATGACATTAATTTTCTCGTTAATCATTTTATTCTTATATTAAGAATTATTATTTTTTTTACTTTTTAGTTTGATTCACTATAAAAGCGTGTTTTTTAGTTTTTTTAAAAAAAAACTATAATTTATTTATCTATTCGTCCAGCTGTGTCTGCTTGTCTATGAAAACGAGTTGAATCCGGTAATAGAAGATCATTTGCATGGAATATGTACTAGCGACTGGTCACTAATTGAAATCCTTTTTCTAACCGGAGAGGACAAAAGCACAAAAGCAGTACAGATGATTTTGGTGTGCACATTACAAATATTACATGTTCATATCTCATGACAATTTCACATGTTCCTATTTGGGCTGAAGAAATTCTATGTTTTATGTATGATAACTAGACCCATAAAATTCATTCAGATTTCTAATAGCTCGTCTGTGATCAGAGCTACAGATGAACGTTATTAGAGTGTGACTCTAATTTTTGGTCACTTAGTATTTTTGGCAATTCTTTTTGAGTGTACTGTTTTAACCCTGCTTTTCAGAATGATGGAAATTTCCATCATAACATTTAGTGAAGAAAAATTGTACTCAAGACAGGTGCGCTATAAATTGGTTGTTGCTGGCAACTTTTTTCACGATTATCGCGTAATACGGAACATAGCTGTAAAAAAAATAAAATGCCACAATAATTATAGCGGGTTTGAACATATCATCCATATCGTTTTGAGGTTGGAAGAAACGTGCGATTTATTGAATGTTTTTTTATAAGTAATCTGAGAATTTTTTTTTTTACTAATCAAAGCGATATTGAGAGAAAAAAAGGTTTATTTTTATCATCCGTAAGCAAGTTGGACCACAGTCCATAGCATCGAGCAATTGGTAAAACGGAAAAACGTTTCTGATATTTTCTGTGCAATTTATATAGAATACCCCAAGTAATCTTTCCAAAAACAAGTGACAGAAATTTACATCACTATGCTACGTTTCACTTCAAATGTATGACGATAATGTTTCTTACTATATGTTTATTTCATGTTATTTTTGTAGTGAAATTTAGAAGAGAGAGACATTAAAGAACACATTTAGAAGGCGGTTGTACCAGAAGATGACCTTGATGATGAAAATTCTGAAGACGAGCACCGCGATCCAGATGAAAATAGAAAGATAAAAATAATAACAATAATTGCTTTCTAATTACATCAGCAATAAAAATGTACAAAGATATATTATTTTTTTTCTTTATTTCGTACTGAGCTTAACATGTTAATTTACATGATGGTAAATATTTTTATCATACTGTTTGTTTAATTATATTTTATTATTTATATTTATACTAGGATTTTTTAAACATTTCTCGATTAATCTAGCGCGTGAATTACATCACCCTGATTTTAAAAAAAGAAAAATCGTGATAAGAAGAGTTATTTCTTTATTTTTCACTTTCTCTCCTTATAGGTATAAAATTTTTCAAAAATTGTATTCAAATACATTTTTAAGAATTAATATATATAGGTAATTCTTTTCTTTGAAACTTGGAAGAAAAAAATTGTGTTCGTCTCGTTTCATGTGTGGTGAAAAGAAATGTAAATGAATAATTTTTGTTCGAATATAACGAAAGATATTTTAATATAAAACTAATTACAGGATTTAAATCAGAAATGTGAAAAAAATAGTAAGGCTTTTTCAGGAAAAGTATCTAATCAAGAAGAGAATTCGGGATTAAACGATCTGTATCATTTTAAATACTCTTGAAAAGTTTTCAGAGATGTCCTGCAAATGCTTTAAGAGTTTAGAAGTAATTTGAAGTAACATAAATAAAATATTTGCTAAACGTAAGGACACTGACAAAGGATGGACACCGTATAGAGTGGATTAGGGTTTTGCAGTCCCGGGATTAGAATAACTAATGCTGGGATTTAATTTTTCTAAATTATATTTTGATATTTTTTTCATCAAAATTTTCTAAGAATTTAACTGTTAGAAAATGTATTTTTTGTTTATGAAATATGTACGTAGAACTTTTTTGTGCAATTATAAGTGCTATAAGTAAAAAAAAAAATATATGCAGCTCTGATTTCTCGTAAAGGAGAATGTCGTACAGATCTAAGTGGCGCACTGCAATACTTACACAATAGTATAAGCAACATCTCAAGAATAAATTTTATCACATTTCCTTCTAAAATTAAATGCCGTTAATGAATAGCGGGCCTACTTGAAAAACTTGAGACATTTCAAACCCCATTGCATTACTAACTGCTCTTGAAACTGGACCTTTTATTTCAAATAAGGTAATACTTGAAATTCATTCCCATTCTGATTCAATAACTGGATAAATTTATACACGTAAACCATTAAATGTAGCAGAAAAACCAGATAAAGTTATCTAAGAGAAATGCACGAATGCCTATTAGATTTGAGACACTGTCATTGAATACAAAAAAAAAATGTCTCTTTTTTGAAAATGGAGGGAGACGTGGTGACTACCTGAAAAGAACTTACTCGTATTTAATGACAATAGCACCTACTAGTATAGAATTCGAAATTTTTTTTAAGCTAGGACAATTTCTAACAAAAATAAAAATCCGTTTGAACTATGAGCTGTGTTTTTTAAAAACTTTTACAGAAACACAAGAAATGAAGATCTATATTTTTAATTTCATTGTGTACTATTTTTTTTTATAATGAATTAAGTTTTTTTGTTCTAATAAAATTAAATTTAATTTCGAAATAAATTATAAATCGAATTTTTAATTATATTTTCAGTATTATTATATGCAATTTCAACTTTGCTAATGTGTAAGTATTTTTAATAAATAGTCCAATCCTAATCCCGGGATTTGGATAATGTCATCCCGAAATCCCAGGATTGCAAACCCTAGAGGTGAGGATGCATGTTCAATCTTCCGACACCCAAAGTCCTCCAAGTCTGGATAAGGGGGCTCAGATGTCATTCTCGTCACATGATCCAAGTAGATCCAAAGTGACGAGCTCCGTCGCCACTAGCCCTCGAGTGGCTTCAGAGTGTGACGTCATTTAAGACTGAATCAAATCAAATTGATTGGATGGAACTCCTACTTATTCTTATTACCCCTTCACCTCCTCAAAAAAAAAAAAAACCTGCAACATGTTTCAGAATTGAAGACCAAGTTTTAAATACAAAACAGAGGTTTTTATTTAAAAACCTTTTGCAAAACGTATGTGATATAGGAAAATATAAATTTGGAAAAACGAATGAGAATTTTTATTTTTCTTCTGCTTAAATAGTATTTTGTACATTAGCTTGAAACTCATTTTTTTTCAAAGGAAACTCTGTTTATTGAAGTTATTTATTTTTATTCTTTATTCTTCGAGAGATTAAATATAAATCAAGTTTTCTTACATCATATTAAATAAATAAAAAGAAGAGCTGTTTAAATACGTATTGAATTTAAACTCAAGATGGAAAAGAATATATTTTAAATAGTTTTTAAAAACAAGCCCAGCAACAACCAGAAATTATAAAACGCAGTTTTTTATGCTGAAGTACTAAATATAGTAGAATCCCGAAAACTTGGCATTTTATAAATCTAAAGTCCGGATAACTCGGCCACATCCTCTCAGGTCAAAAAAACTCCACAACAGGAAATTACGCATTTTAAAAAAAAAAAGAAAAATAGAGCCAGTTTTTACAAATTCGGCTTCTTAATTTTCATTATAAACAGCTTTATGCCTTCACAAAGAGTTTTCTGAAGTGTATCGTATTAGGAAAATTTCTGTATACTAGGTATTCCTTAATTTTCGTTTTGATTTAGCAAATATTGTATGGATTCATAAAGTATTTACTTTTCCTTTGTTTAAGGGTATCTGGGAAGTTTTTTTTTTCCTATTTTATCTATCTAAGGCAAATAATAAATACAAGTGCAGTACAATATTTTCTGAGGAGACACTTGTAATTATTCCTTTTCAATCCCACTATCGATAACCCGGAATTTTTATAAACCCGACCACCCTTCGGTCCACATTATAGGTCGAGTTTTTGAGACACAACTGTACTGAAAGTAAATAATAATATCAATTACAGTATTTGTGTGCTGCTTTATACTTTAAAACTGTTATATACTTTATAAACTGTCATATGTTTTCATTGTCCGTTGATGAACAACAAATATCATGCTGAACTTTTTCTTGCGTGTGTCTTTTTGACAGGGCGAAGTGTGTGTCTTGTAGTACACTTGTGGCTTCTTATCTTTCCTGATGGGGTATTTTAAGTAGCAATTGAAAACTTTCTTTTCAAATCAAACATTTCATGTTCATCGCTTTTCTCAAATTTACTTTCACTGTCATGATTAATATTCACTATTTCATCAATTTCATCCAATAGAGATTGCAAGGATGCCCATTTCTTTTCTTATTATCTCTTCATTTACATTTATAAACCATAATGAGTGGTACAACACAGCGATCAAAGCTATTCAGTCGTCCACAGGAGAAAAACGTTGCTTGTTCATAGCAAATATTCTGGAACAAAAGTGGTCGCGCTGGGAACTCAGTCACATCCCAAAGTACTTTTAGATTGTATGAAAACGTTTGTTTCTCTCTCAAAAAAAGGGAGATATTGGACAAACATATTTTAGTTCCCATGAAGAATATCATATAGGGTACTGACTATGCAAAGTATGCCTAGAGGTTATATATTTCGCGTTTCTAATGTTTCATCTCATTTTTCTGTTATCCGTCTTTTTCTTAAATAATGTTGTTGCTCTACTTTCCCGTTAGATGGCGACACGAACCGTCACTTTTAGCACAGACGCCAATTTGCAATCTTCGTTTTTGGACTTTTTCCTCAGGGTCATCCACCCCACTGAAATCAGGTTTAACAATAACTGCCTTTCCCTCATCAATTTTTGTTTCGGTATCAGTCAAAATTACCTCGCTTTTTTTTTTTTTTTTTTTTTGCAGTCTATTTGGTTTGCAAAAAAAATCTGGTCTGTCTGAATTTAGCGATGATATTTTCCTAACAATCGTACCTTGCCTTAATTTTTTCACTCAGGGGATTCGTGCAAATTTGTCTGACAATCTTATTTTAAATTAGGATGTGAAATTATTCTTCCTCTGTTTTGGGGGTTTTAAATTCTGCTTAAAACCCTACCTCGCTCCGGTCGCTCGACCCACAAGAGAGTATGTCCCCGGTTCGAATGAAATTTCTTCCCTTTCGTGTTCCAATTTTTCTCTCCGTGACAGACGGCTCCTCCAAATGTTTTTTCTTACGACAGAATCGCGACGCCAAAATCCCCCTTTTTACTGACGAAATTCCAGTTCATGTAATGCACTTTCATAGTTCAGATGAGAAGACACATTTCCGTTTTGGGATAGAGACAGGGGCGTAGATACTGCCGTATGAATGATAGTCCCTCCCCCAACAAATGTAAGTAAGAAATAGTGAAATTTTAAATGACTCTCCACGAAATTTTTGATACACTTAGAAGTAGCTACACCGGTGGATAGAACCATGTGATGTACACACATTAGCACAAATCTTTTGACAGAAGTATCCGGTCCGCAGGATAACATGCGAAAAATTGAACTGATTTTAAGAGAGGGCTTGAAATTTGAAGGGTGAGAATATTACCGCAATGCTAGCGTCGCCTTTCATGTGTGTGTGTGTGTTCACTGAATCACACATAGATTCCACAGGTGCGATTTCAATGACCTCCGTCTCGTGGTGCCATCTATAGTTGATAAAATGCATACTTAAGGTTAAAAATTTAATAAGAATTAAATTTAAGGAGAGGAAATTAAGATATGCTTAATCTTATTTGTTTGCACGATCTGTATTCTCGTATTACCTTACTATATATACCTCGAGAGCAGTGGATTATATCAACGTAACAATAAAGTTCTCAATTCTTCAAAGTTCAGTAAAATCATCTGTGGAAAATTCTTCCCCCTGTTTGTGTGATGTAAAATATTACAAAACAAAACCTATAAAAAAATTATCTCGATAAATAATCCTCTGCATAGTTAAGTTTTCCAACATGCTTCTTTTGTTTTCTTCGAAACACATAATTTAGTTAATTTTGATTCACAGAAAATAAAACTATGTTTAAAATGAAAATGTTTCATCTCCTTTTTTTATGCTTTTCCACACAATTACACATGAGATTTTACACATTTAAAGTAATTCCAATTGTATATTTTTTTTGAAATTATTTCTTAACAACTCGTTTATATTCATATACATGTGTTATTTTCCAGAAACATTCAAATTTTCTGCTTGCATTCAAATTTATACATATTCAATTGACATTTTACATTAATTGGAATTACATTACACACAAATAATTAGTTTTAAAGTTTTTATCCTATTAGACTTTCTTTTTTAAAAAAAGGAACCTCTCAACAGCTTCCATAATATAGCTAAAACCTTAAGTTCGATTTTAAATCAAGCAATGGATAAATTATTAATGGTTATTTAATAAAAAGTATTCGGGACGTAAAATTTTTAAGAAAAAAAAAATTCTGTTACTTGAATGACAAAGCAAATAATTACGAAAACCTAGGAAAATTTTTTTATAAATTTTTAAATATTAATTCAATGCTTCTGTACCAAAAAAAAATTTTTAGAAAAAAATAATTTTTTAAAATTTTAGTTAGACTGTGTTTCGTACCGCCGATAAAAAATTTTGTGCAATTTCTTAGCTCTTTTAAAACATGCATTTTTTCACTTGTTCAACAGCTTATCGCTCTGAATTTTTTCCTTCGAGCAAAACCTATAAACGATATTATTTAACTTTCTGGCACAAATTCCATGAAATTAAAAAATAAGTAGGATAATTTTCATTAGTGCTGCCATCTAGTGGCAGGAAAATGCATAGTAGATGTTGAAAGTCTCCGAGCACGGCCGTTGCCAAGGCCGCACATGTTTGACCACCCAAGCCTATCAGATATTAATAAACAGTTTTGTTAGGGTTTCCAGTACAACTTTGAATTTTTGCTGAGACAGCGCGTGACGTATGTCCCGCGAATCTTTTTCAAATTGATTTCAAATGATTCGTTTCAAGATGCGCAGTAGATCATAATCTTAATTATGCGCACATTACAAGAAATCAGTTATGTGTAAGTCTTTGGATGGAGAGGTTGTCGAAGTGCGGCTCTCCTTTTTTTCTAGGAATTAAGCTACCAGTAAGTAAATTTTTCGGAATCGTATCTTTTTACATCTTCAATGGACAGTTGAAACAAAAGGTAAAAATTCCGTGATGTGTTTAGAGTACCCAAATGCCAACAACGGAGAGATATATTAGGAGAAAAGAATTCCAATCTAAGAACTTGGAAATGTAAGTATTTTTAGAAATATTTCTAACGCTTTGTTAGAGGTGCACCTCATTAAGATATTATTATTATTGGAATTATTTCTTGGAAAATGTTTCATTTCTGATACTTTAAGAGCTCTTTAAAATATATAAATATATAAATTATTTTATGAATGTTGTTGCATGCAAAAATTATGGTTTGTCAAACTATTTCGAGTGCATGTCGTTCATTGCTGTGAATATTTTCGATACATTCAACAATTTTCTAAAGGTCCCTGGAAAGAGATACGGTCGGAATTTGAGCGATTTTGGATTTCTCTCGAGTTGGAAGAGCGCAAAACTGAAAAAGGCTGTGCAGTGTCTCCGGAAGAGGTACGTGGTCTTTCTCTACAAATCTGAATGAGTAAATAATTTTGAAAAATAAGAATCCGCAATATTTAATTTAGTTTTGTAACAATTATGAGCCATCTAGGTAGAAAAAAAATGTAAATACGTTCATGTGTGAATGAATTATTGCAATTTGTATTTTTTTTTTAGATATAAACGCTATATATGTATGTTTTCCAGGCTAAAGATTTTCCAATTTTATTTTTTGCCTTTCTTGAGGAAATTTAAATATTTCTCCCCAGAACCATGTTTATCAACTTTTGTATCGTGGTATAAGATTACGTCGTAAATTATATCGGCTGTAGTGAAAACCGTTCGCGATTTGGCGTGTGTCGGGTACGCATTCGTAGAGTAGTGGAAATGGCGGGCTTTTCAATCCGATGGCGCGAATCAATCATCGTGTTGACTTGAAACACACATTTCAGAATATTGAGCACCTTGAGACTCGAAGCGCTCAGTTGTGTGTATAACTTTTTTTTTATTCAAATTATTGTTTGCAAAGATTCGGGATCATTTTTTAACCATGTTTTTCGTTTGCAGTTTCATGCTGGAGAGTACTTGGAACTTCTTAGAGCAACGGTTCCTTATTCCAACAAAAGGAACAAGAAACGAACTGCGGGCAATGAATTATGTGGTATGGGAATCGACGTGCCGTTGGAGTTTGCAACCAAGATTCGTCTTCCGGAATTAGCCGAAATTCTGCTTAGAAAGTTGAGAGATGCCCGAACTATTTCTTCGAAAGATTCATTGGAATTGCAACAGTGGATGTAGTGCTCTGCAGTTGGCACCATTTTCGAAAGGTACGTAGCCGTTGTCTAAGAATCTGAATGCGTCGATAACTTTTTTAACTTCAACGAAATGTAATTCTTTCATTTAATAATTACGAATGACGTATTAATTTTTTTTCATAAATTATTTTAAATTCTGTATTTTCTTTTACACTTGAATTTAAATAAATTTGTTTCAAACGATGCATTTTCCGTTTCAACGTTACCGCTTTTGGCGCCATTTTGAAATTCTTCGCCAAGCAGTGTACTATATGATAGGAATTTTATTCGGTATGGGACTCTTCTCTATGTTACGGACCAGAAACCTTTATTTACAATTATTTTATCGCTTCCTCTCTGAAGGGAACCAGGACATGCTCGAAAGAGTAAAATGCCAAAATTAAGATTCTTTGTTTATGGGATAACTGAAAAAATTTCCAGTAGAGCTTAGATTTCTGTGTTTTTAACAAAGATATTTTATTCATTCTGTAGAAATAAAAAAGTAATTTGTTTGTCGGCCATTTTTTTTTCCTGTTTAATTTATGTTGGACATAATTTTTCGAGATATCATAATACATACTGTTCTTTTTTTTTTCAAAAAAGTATCTCTTAAATGTGTTGAATATTTTTTGAACATATATAAAACAACACAGAAAATATAGTGAATCTATTTTTTTAAGTAAAATTTTTGTATATTGTTTCTTAAAAAAAATTTTTTTTTTAAAACTATGTGCACAGGTATCCTATATTGAAGTGTTCAAAATTTGTAACCAATAATTTTTTTTAAGGTGTATCTAAAGGCAAAATATTATGCTTGGGAGAAAAATTTAAAAAATTAAAAGTAGCAATGTTTTCACATATTTTTTATCGCAATATTTTTTCCTAACTATTTTTATAAACCTGGAAATGATACTTTAAACATTCTCAAGAGTAAAAAATTAATTTTAATCTTAAAAAAGATTTTTTTAAAAATTTATTATAACTCAGCATAAACATAAATTTATCGAACATATTTTACATACATATATAAAACACACGGAACAAAGTATAGTCGAATAGTTTTTTCGTAAAATAATTGTATAAATTCCCTGAAAAAACCATAAAACTGAAAATCTCAATTTTTCCTTTCTAATAAGTACAAGAGAGTTAGTGGTTTTTACATAAATTAAACGTAAGAGCCCCTATCTATAAAATTGTCTCCAAGGAGATGTGATCATTTGTTCACGATTTTTTCCTTCACATTTTAAAGTTATTATATCATTGAATATACAAGTGTTGCATATTTTTAGATCCAGAAAAATATACACTATGTTTTTATACTGAAGTTGAAAACCCAATTTTTTTTAATGTGTATGATGTCCTGGTACCCTTAAGAAGTATCAATAATTTAGGACCAGAAAAAGAAATTAATTGCTTAATTTTTTGGGATTCAAAACATAAAGTACACTCGCCCCGCTGGGGAGAGGCCTGATGTTTTACAAGTGTGCCCGGGAATGAGTGCATATTTTAAATAAACTTCTCTCCTTTAAAAATCTGGAAATACAATTATTTTTCAATGAAAAGTAATGTGTGTTTATTTTGGAAGCATCCCAAAGACTCCCCGCAAGTTTAATCATGAATTTGTACATGTTTGGAAATATTTTTCTCTTCACTGTACCCAATTGTGTTGCATTCGAAGTAAATACAACTATTTTTTGTATCAGATGACGGGAAGCATTGAAAATTTTCACAGTTTATTAACGCCAAAACTGTTTGACAAGAGATTCTCAAACATTTTATATAAATGTTGAATTCTAAACTTTATTTTTATAAATACTATCCATTATAATTTATAACAGTTGATCATTATATATTAATACAAACATTGTGAAGATACATGACTCTTTTTTTGGCTTTCAAGTTGAAAATTTTTTAAATGCATAGACTTGACTTCTAAGATCATAGAAATTTTCTGAAATTATGATTATAGTGTGGTTTGTTAAATGTGCTCATTTGTGACATCCTACTTTCATCGAACCCTTTCACAGTTGAAAGAAACATACTTACTCCATTTCCAAATGGGCGATTGCTGTACTGATTAATTACTGTGACACTTTGTATACAAATTTTTAAAATAGAATGCCAGTGAAATCAATTGGAACCTTTAAAAAAAATATGCAAATTGTATCCTAATTTCAGTTTATTGTATGATGTAATGATAATATTTTCCTCTGCTTTCTCATGTTTTCTTATTCGTTAAGTATCATGTTGTGCGATGATAAAGTATATCTGAGCAAATGCCTGATAAAACTACATGTTATTACACACCTTCTTAGGATTTTTATGGTCCTGTACATACGAGTTAATTTTTTCAGAAATTACAATGCTTAGTTATGAAATTCTTCAGGAAAACACTATCGTGTTGGATGTATTTATAGAAGAAAATCCAGTTTTGAGAAATGAAATTTATTTTCCATTTGGATAAATGAGAAGTTTTTCAGGAGAAATTTGACTTAAGGTATAAAATAGGTATCCTAGTAACAACAGTATTTTAGAAACTGGAAAAGGCGAATCTACGATTGAATTCACAAAACATTTCGTTTTCAAAGTGTAATCAAAAGTAACTACTGAACATTTAAAAAAACACTTAATAGTTGTAACTTCATTCCATAATGACCTTAGGTGTTTGAAGGCAAAAGAAATATTTCATTAAGTAAATTTCACGTAGGCGGTATATGTGCCTAGATTTTAGCAAATTGTAGCAGGTGCAAATTGTACAAATTGGTGCAAATAATGCTGTTGGTTAGGAGTGTAAAAAGATTCACATAAAAATGAAATGCTTGATTGAGAAATCCATTGTGAATATCTGAAAATGTTATGCCCACTTTCATACGTACCCTCATTTTTTAAAAAAAGTATTGTAATCAATGCTTAGCAATTTGCTTGTGTATTAAATGCTCAACTTGTATTTAGTATAACTTATTTCACAGTCAAATTTGAAAAGGATACAGCAGTATAAAGAAGCAGTATTTCTGGATGAATAGTCTTTAATTGGCCTATGAATCATGGAATGAAAAATTGAAAACACCGTGCTAAAAGAAAATGAGTTTTTAATTTTAAACAAAAAGCATCCACACATTTCCGATTCGTGCCACGGGCACAGTTATACAAATAGTAATGCAGAGTGCAATTCTATAAAAGCAATGATTCACCAACAAATATTCTCTGAAAGACTAAAATTATAAATGCATCCAGCCTTACAGAGAATACCAGCTAGTACTTTTTCCTTATAAAGCTATGTGATTTGAAATTTCCAAGAGTGGCATTATGATTTAATTTATTTTTTAAAACATTTCTAAACTTACTTTATTTAACTAACCTTTTAAGTTTTCTGTTCTCGGGATTGTCGTAATGAATCCTCTTTCAAATACGTAAACAGATGCCAGAGTTTTGTTTTCCATCATGTTGCTTAACTTGTGTAATGAATACCTGTTCCATGTCCTCCTTAGAGATTTTGAGTACCTAATAATGAAAAAATGAACTCTTTAAGTTTCACTGTGCGAGAGAGATTGAGCTTAATCATTGCTTGAAAGTTTTTGACTACTGGATGAATATTATGTCATGGAATGAAAGCTTGAAACTGATATTCTGCATAACTCTGGGGTCTTTTTTTGTATTTATGTTCTGAAATGTATGTTTTTCCCAATGAAATAAAAGCATCCCCACATATGCAGTATATTCTAAGGTATTTTGAAAGTAAATGTATGAATTTAAGAAATATTTTGCAATAAAATTTGAAATATTAAGGGTAAAAAAAAAAAAAGTGTACATATGTCAATAAGTTTTATGAATGCTTCTTTGGGTCCATAGGACTAGCTAGTAATAATTTTATGAGTTTGAAATGATTAAGATGACTTTTACCTAAAACTCATGTGATTTGAAGGGAGCTCTTTTTGGGAATTGATACATGATATAATAAGTGATAAAATGAGTGTTTTCAGATGGAGGAATTTTGAAAAGACGAGCACGGAGGAAATGTTGGGACAGTACAACATAACGTAAGTAATGGCGAGGTGTATGTTGCGCCTACAAGACAGGAAAAGGAGGAACAAGGTAAGCGATTTCGTAAGGTTCGGGGAAAAAGGAGGCAGGCAGACGAAAGGGAAGGGCCATAGAGGAGTACGTACGGGCTCTTGCGTAGAGTTTCTGGGAGGGGGCCTAACACAGAAGCGCGTGCGGGTGATGAGGGGCCTCGCTCGGAGAGTGTCCGTCGAGGAACGGTTTCAGCGCAGAGCACGACGCAGAAGATGCGGACAAGAAGTCGTCTCGGGGACAGGGATCGCCTCGAGACGGACGAGTGATTTGGTGTCACTTTGGTGCACGCGGTTTCGGAAGTACGGCATCGCGGAGCCGGTCGCACGTACAAAGCTCACGCGTAAAGCACCCGCATTCGGAGAGGCCCGCCAGGAACTCTGAAGAGACGAGGACTCATCAGGGATTGTCGGAGGTGCCGCCTCTTGCGTGTTGTTCAGGTCGTAAAGATGTTTTGCTGAACATAATTTGGGGTCTCGGGAAAGGCGCAGAGTAGTGCGACACGTCTCGAGAAGCAAGGAACGTTTGCGGTCACGTGAAGGGATCATGAGAGGTGCCGCGGAAGGAGCGCAGCCAAGTAAATATGGGGCTGTGGTGCACAGGAATTGCCCGTCGTAGGGGCTATCGCGTCGAGGTGCGGCGCGTAATGCAGGTGACCTGAAGAAATACTTTTTTGTGCCGAGAGGAGGACCAGACAGCTTCACACACGAAGCTCTAGGAGTAAAGCTGCACAAGTGGCGTACCGTCACGGCAGCAACTCGAGGACTAATCGGGAACTAACGTTGGAGGTGAACCGTCGTGAAGATAGACTGGCTCTGCGTACTTTGAGAAGTGGTGAGATCAATGGGGTGCATAGATGTATCTACGTGTACCACCAGAAGGGCTGACCCTTGGGTGATCCGTGTCGTCTGGAAGAATCGTTGGAGATCGCAGAGCTCGGGTGGCAAGTACCGAGGTGTACAGGTAAGGCATACCGAGACAGGGTGGTCCCAAGGAGAGGAATCTTTCGGTATCCGGTGTCACACGACTGTCGGTGGGCTACGCG
>BMAO01010908.1:0-23064 GCA_019973975.1 Trichonephila clavata
ACCAACATAATAATTTTTTTATTGAAAGCGTTAAAATCATTACATAACGTTGTAACAACATAATTTTTCCCTTGAAAATTGAGATTAAGTCGATTAAGGTGACTTGTACAATAAAATGAGATACTGCAGGCATTATAAGCTGAGAAGTGTCATGGCATCACAAGCTGTGATCAGAAGATGCAATATTCCATTAACCACGAATCTGATTGATCAACGCGTGAAAAGCTGGAAGTCAAATGAGTAAACAGCTTTCCAGAATACTAGCAATAAAAGCACAGATAAGCTGAGATTTAATGGAAGAAAAAAGAAAACATTTTTGTTTCATTGTAAATTGTTATGTTTTTTTTTCCTTGGATCTTTGTAAAATAAAACATATGATTTCAAAAATGATTGTTTCTTTTATCTCAATTGCACAAGATATTATTATTGAATTCTTCAAAAGTTAAAGCTCAACACGTCTAAGGCTATTTAAAATTAAAATGTTCATTTCATCAAGGTAATAACTTTATATTTATTGTTTTTGAAAACACTACTTGTGAGACAAAAATGCTGAAAATACAGTAACCGTTAAAACATGCAATTAAGACTTTTAAAAAAAATTTAATTAAAAAAGGACGATGTAGAATTTTAAACATTGCTGACAGAGGACAGCTTTATAAAAAAGGGATATTTAACCAGTTTTAAGATATCTCAACCTTTTTCAATTTCAATACATTTAGCAAATATTCCTGGAAGTATCAACATTTATAACGTAATTTAGTGAAAAACCTCATCTCATTAACCTAAAACAAAAATATGCCAATAAAATTTTAAGAAAATTTATACAGATATTTATAAATAAAACTAATCAGCTAATTTAATGAAATTACTATTTCTTATATAGTATATATATATATTTATCTATAATTATGTAAAATATCTTAATTGAAGAATATGTTACGCGTGTATGTAATTTATAATGATTTCTCTGAAAATGTATAAATGTGTATTACTGTCCTAATGAGATACTTAAATATTACTGAAGCTAAATCGTCTCTATGTCATACATATTAGTACATCTTTTTGCTTGTATTTAAATCCCCTAAACATTTACTTGTTATGAGTGTATATATGTGTGTATGTGTAGTTTAAAAATATTAATTATGTCATCTCACAATTAAGACTCTTCAATTTGGGAAATTCGAAGTTCAAAATATGTCAATCAAGACAAGAAACAAAGTGTTGTTTTTTGTAACTTAATGTAAAATTTACGTATTAAACGATCTGAAATCAGATATTTTTGAAAATAAGAAATGATATTGAGCCTTTTTATTTAAAGTACCTTAAAATACAGGACCTTCAGAGGTAGAGAATTGCTAAAATAGTTTTATTCAAACAATATTTTTACATTTGATCCTTGATAGATAAAATTAACGACAGTCGCGAGCACATATGTATCCATCTCCAACTTCCATGCAAGTCGTTCCGTCTTCACAACCAGGAGGACCTCCTTCTACTGGAACACATGAAGATCCTTCTTCTGAAAATATAATAAGGAATTTAATGAAATTTAATATGACTTGAAAGAATATATATTGGCCTTCATACTTCGAACGATAGATAATGATGCCAGATAGACGATTAAATATTTTTTTCAGTATACGAAACATTAAGTATGAGTACAGTGCAAATATATGGGTGTCTAAAATATATACATCTCTATTTAAATACCTTAAAATACTCTTGTTTATGTGTCTAAATGTAGTACACAATCAGCATTTAAAAAGCTATTTGCTGTTGAAGTGCCTAATAAATTATATATTTTATGAAACAATATAAATTCACAATATTCTATTACTGTTTTAGAGTTCTTGAAGAGTTTTTTTTCGGGGGGGGGGATTATCGTTATTAAAGCGTATGATATATTTAAATTCTATATTTTTCTGTAGCATTCATTTTCCTAAAAGTCAAGTTCTGTCTGGACAAAACACAGAAACAAAAATTTAAATAATGAAAAAAAATTTCGATGATACGTTACAAAGAAAAAATTTTCTTAATTGAAAAGGCAAAGTTTTTTGAAGTTAAACTCATCTTCTTTCGTAAAATGTTCGGTTAATCAAAAATAAATATAATTTTTGAGTAATATAAATAAAATACAGATTAAAATTTGTTCACAAAAAATACGAAAAGTTTCACTTGCAAAGGAAACAAACAATTCGAGTTGTTTTTGAAGGAATTAATAATTTAGATAATTACTCATGCCAGATCTTTTTCTTCAGATACAATCGTTAAATTATCACAGTTCATGATTTATTAAGTCATCTCTCAATTGCAAATACGTATGCGTATCCGTTCTTTCCAATTAAAGACTTGGATAAAAAGTATCTTTAATAAGTTCAGAATAGATTAGAGATCCAAAAATATATAATTTCAGAACATGCGATGCAGATGTTACAAAGTATAAAGTACTTTATTTTTTAAAAACCTTCTTTCCAATCTTCTACTCTTTTAAAATAAATTAAATTTGAGATTTATGCTTAAGACAAAAAATTAAACTTTTATTTTTCGCGCATCTGATTTTTATGAACATTTGGAAAAGATGTAAAAAAATATTCTATATTTCTTTGGATCTTAGGTTGTAAAATGTGATTAAATAATTATAATAATCACTTCAAAATTCAAATAAATGACATAATCGATAAGAACGATTATTTCTATGAATAAGTAATGTATAATCTTCCCTCGTTTTGAAGCTCATAAATCTAAATATTTAAATATTTCAGAGATGTACTTTTTAATGGCTTGAAAACATGAATTTAGTTTGTAAAAACAAAGAAAAAAAACTCATTTTCATTTAAAATCCTTTTAGGATTCTATATCGCACATTATGTTATGCTCGATGATTTTCGCTATCCTTTTTAGAAAAGGAAATAACTATTAAGCAAAGTATGTTTTGTAATCATTAATGATTTATTTGAACTTTTCATTCCTATTAAGGTCGCTTTCATATGATGATAACATTATTTATCCAAATCTAGAAAAGCATTTTCAAGCAGAAAGTGGCTTTGATTTTCAGATTGCTGACTTTGGAAAACGAATTTATTAAACAGATTTCTTAACATTTAGAAACAACAAGAATACACATTTTTTCTCTTGAAAAGATACGGCTTCAGACTCATTGAGCTTTTGAATATGCGTCTTTGGATTACTTAGTGAAATGTGAAAACATGTTTTGCTCGAGTAGGGTGAATTGACTTATACAAATGAATATAAATGTGCTAATATCTAATGGAAGGAGAATCCGGTATAATATAACAGTTCGACTGATTTTCACTACTAAATGTGAATAAGTTTTGAGTTCTAATTCGCTGCACTCCAGAAAGATAGCTTCAACAAAAATATTAAATCTAATATCTTTTACGAAAGTACTCTACTTATTCTGCATGCATCGCAGCATCCACATGTTCCTCCATTTTTGACAAAAACTTGGTTTTCATTGCACTCTTTTTCCTTGACTTGTTTGCAACGAATTTGGCACACGTATCTTTAGTACATACAATTGCTTCAGTGACAGCAATACCTACAAAAACTAGAAGAAGAATCTTGAACATCTTGGATGCATATCCTATAAATGAAAAGATAATTATTAATTAACTGATCAGATATTTCGGTTTTCTGCATATAGAGAGAATTCTCTTTCCTTCCATATATAGCGCTATAAAGCATATTTAAAATGCCAGTGTATTAAATTAAATGATACTTAATACTTACATAATAAAAGTTATTAGCACAAGAAAACTAAACTGAGTTACACAAACTAGATATTGTTTACATGCTAAAATTGTTTAATTATATAAGAACACATCTTATATAAATTCTTTGTAATCATAATTATATTTGAATAATACATTTAACAATTATAAATAAAACTGAAGTCAAGTAATCTCTTAAATCTATGTAATACACACACACACGTATATATATATATATAGATATATATTGTGTGTGTGTGTGTGTGTGTGTGTGTGTGTGTGTGTGTGTGTGTGTGTGTGTGTGTGTGTGTGTGTGTGTGTGTGTGTGTGTGTGTGTGTGTGTGTGTGTGTGTGTGTGTGTGTGTGTGAGGAATAATTAATTTATATCTTTAAAAAAATTTGTTTCCCATCTAAAATTTATTTCCTCATAGTACATATTTGAGTATTAAATTAAGCACCAAATGTTTCTTAGAAAAAAAGAAGTCTAAACACCAAGTTCCAATTCTAGCTCGTTATCTTTTAATGTCCTCACACATACGTCCTCATGCTTTACTCTCTAATCAGTACCTAAACAAAAAATGATTATATAGCAGGTAGGGAAATAAATATACTATCCAATGAAATATCGGAACAGTTGGCGTTGGTTTGTCTCTCTGTGAATATGCATGCAATGGTTGCCATTGTAAAAAACTGTATTTATATATAAGAACTGTTATAGAGTTATGATAGAGACTATTACAAACAATTGTTTTATACTGGTATGAATTTCTATGAACACGCACCACAATGTCGTTTATTTATAATGAAATATAATTGAATAATATAAATAATATTCTTAAACGTTTTAGGTATTCGATTTCATATTCACTTCATAAATTGTTCAACTTTGTAGAAGCCTTGAATTTTCTTTTATGTTTAACTAAGAATGTTAATATTACTGTAGCATTTAATTAAAATTGGCATCAAGAAAAAAATTAAAAAATTTTTTTCTTATGATAAATAAAAAATTTATTTATATTTAAAAATAATCTGATTCAAAAAAGGGGGAAAAAATCCGATTTTTCCATATGATTTACTAATTGAATACTGTACAAAAATCTTGCCTATGTTCTAAAAATTTACAAAATTACTTGCAAAAATTGCATTTTCTCCAACGAACAAAATATATTTTCATAATGAAATCCTACGTAGCATTCCAAGTAGCTTGATAATTTAACAAAATTCTTGTAAATATTTCAATCGTAAAAATCATGTTATTTGTCATTTATTTTCAAGTTTATTTATTTCCATCCGTTTTTCTTAAGAATAGTACCTAGATTACAAAATTATTTACTATCAATTATAATGACAATAATTTCAAAGTATGTGTAGCATGAAGTAGCAATATAATTTAGCTAAATTTAATTATTCTATTATGTTAAAAATCACAATATAATAGTAAATATTTTTATCCCACAAAGACATGAATATAAAAAGATTGAAAGCATGCTTACGAAGAAATATTTACTGAAAGCCAGAAGGACTCGAATGCTGCAATACCAGTTTAACCTTCTGTATATAATACCTAAGAATTAGAAATACACATTTATTCCAATTCCATTTATATTTAAAGTAAGTTAAGCCAAACTGGTATCAGACGCATTGTTTTCTCAGCAGTCTTACAGCTGATTCAATCTCTTCGTTTGCATGAACATCGGAATCTGTAATGGTTAGTAAATAAATCATGTTCAGACGGAAAAACTCGTCAAATATCATCAATTAGGAAATCATTTTTGATGTTTGGGACTAGATTCCAAACATCACATTAAAAAAACGTATCCAGTTCTAAACTCATAAAAGGTATTCGTTAATAATTCTTTTGGAATGACAGGTGGTTTCATAACGACTACTTCACAAATGTGTTTCGACACTGTAAGAAACTAATGCGATTTAAATCAAGAAAATTTTCCGAAATATTCCTGTTTTATTGAATGTTGTACACAGGCTAGAATGGTAAAGCAGAAAATCTGTTATGACTACCTCAATTTGTCTTTGCTGTTCAAATTTAATGTATTGCAATTAACATCTGATTAATTTACGTTGCCTATTTAAATTCAAGATGTTCTAGTATGCAAATTATATAGAGGTGGTTAAAATAGAGCAAACATCCTTTATCACTGGATTTAAAATGGTACATTTTTGGCACATACATACACTCACAACACCTATATATATATATAATATATATATACATATATATATATATACATATAAAATATATATATATTATACATATGAAATATATATATATATATATATATTATATTATATATATATATATACATGCACCCAGATATATCTTTATATATAAAATATACGTGTCACAGTGTTTTGTCCGCAATGGACTCCGAAACTACTCAACCGATCATAATATAATTTTGCGTACTGTGTGTCATTTCGTTCAACTTAGAACATAGAAGGTTTTTTATTTCAATTAATCACGTCATAATTCTTTTATCTCCGGGAATGTGAAGAATCCGGAAAAACCTTTGCCAGATTCCCGTAAGGGAATAATCGCAAAACGTGGCATTGCTCATGTGTCTGTGGAAGCAGATATTACAAAGCTAAATGCACGAAAATTAGATGCCTGGCGTATTTCGGGGTGTGGAATCCGATTTTAGAGTCAGTTTCCAAAAATAACCGTAACTTTGCCGGATAAAGCGGGCCGACCGTATCTCAGACACACCATAACAGGGGCTTGCATTAAAAGTCTTGAATCGTGAAAACTTGGACCCTGGCGTACTTCAAAATGGATAATCCGATTCTGATATCCAGTCAGAGAAATAACTGTAACTTTGCCGATAATTCAAGACGACCATTTACTACAAAAACCATGGCAGGAGCTTACCCTTAAAGTCTTGGTGCGGGAAAAGTGCGTTTCTGTTGTAATTCGGGATGGTGAACGAGAGTTTGAAGTTGAATTTTTAGAAATTCCTGTAACTTTGCCAGATAATGCCGGACGTACCTAATGCCCCTTCCAGGGACTGAATTTACCAGCTCAGGGGAACAAAAGTAATTTCCAGTTTGCATCTAGGGACGGGAAACGATAATTGGAAATTATATTTCAGAAAATCCACTTAACTTGCCGGATATTGTCTGAATTAGGAGAAAAGGCAAATGATTCGAGTTCCGCGTCCGGATTTTTATTATCTCTAGCGACTGAACTTGCTCGCGCTGGAGCATCAAAAGTCAGCTCCTTGTGCATTTTGAAGTATGAAAATAGAATCTGAAATTGAAATTTTGGAGTTTCGATAACTTTGCCGGATAATGCCAGTTGACCGTATTTCAGACACACCGTAGCAGGGACTAGCCTTAAAAGCCTTGGATCGTGAAAACTTGGTCCCTGGGGTATTTCAAAAAATATAATCCGAATGTGATATTCAAACTGAGAAATAACAGTAACTTTGCCGGATAATTCAGGATGACCGTCTTTTACGCAAAGCGGGGCAGGAGCACACATTAAAGTCTTTGCGTGGGAAAAGTGTATTCTTGGTGTAATTTGAGATGGTTTAAGCGAGTCTGAAATCGAAATATAGAAATTCCTGTATTTTTGACAGATAATGCCGAGGGATCGGAATATTCTCGAACAGCAGTAACAGCCTATTTTGCCGACATAAAGTGAGTGAGTGAATATTAACGTCGCACTTTTCAGCTACACGAGGGCTTTTGGCGACTGACCGCGTAATTTTGAACCATGGTCAAGTGACGCGGACGACACCTGAGCTGGCACGCCCTCTCCTAACTACCACACCACACCAACGTGAGGACGTTTGAGCGCTCGACAGATTTGACATGAATCTCTCCCTATTCGGCAAGTTTTCAGTGGTACTGGGCTTGAACTCATGACACGCTAGCTATGATCCGATGCCTTGACCACTTGGCTACCGTGGCCACTGCAGACATAGACACGAAAAAGTGAATCTTAATTATATTTCGGAACTGGTGATCCGAATATATATGTTCTCAATCCAGTTCAATGTAATCTCATATCTACGTCACATAATGCCAGACGAAAGTATTTTGCACGAACTGGGGAAAAAGCTTGCTTTAATTTTTGAGGAGAGAGAAATGCTTTCCTGGTGTTTTTCTGGATGGGAAACAATAATAATGTCAAATCGGATTTTAGAAACTCCCGTAACTTTGCCGGATAATGCGACCGACCGTCACACACACACACACACACACACATGTCCCCCTTCAGAAATTGAACTTACAGGAGTAAGGGCGTGAAAAGTGGGCACCGCGTGCTTCTAGGGGTGGGAACGAGAATCTGGATACGGATTCCAAATACTTCCTTAAATTTTCTGGATATTGCTGGAATGAGGTCAAATGGCTTTGTGTTCGAGTTCCATGTCCGGATTTTCATTCCCTGTTGCAACTAAATTTTCAGGTGCAGTCGTGCGAAAATATGATTGCAATAGGAAATTGCATGTTCGGGCATTGTTGTCACTGTGTTAGATGGTGAAAAAACTGCACATTCCGGATCAGCTGCCATTGTACATTCATAAAATACAAGATGCAATGTGTGCCAGTGAAAAAAAGAGTGGATTGGCTACAGTATTGCAAATGAATTCAGTCAAGATCAGGGATAAGTGTACCATGAACCATAAACATTCACTCAAACCATTACATAGAGCTTTGCAAGATTTAAATGGCAAAGGGGAATATTCGGTGTTGCTATTGTATTCCTGTCTGGTTATTTTCGACAGCCATAAACAGACATTACACGCTCTACTTTTGCTCACGAGATTAACGCCTGTTTAAAACAATCGTTTTGATGGAGAAACGTGGAAACACTTCGACTGATCATATGCACGCGAGTACATTTGCAAGATGATCAATCTGAGCAAATATTTCCTAACCAATTACTGAATATCGGAAACGGTGGAATAGAACATTCCAATACATAATGCATGAAATAACCAGACGATTTCTGTAATGTTCTTTAGGCAAAAAGGAACTGATTGAGAGTGTCTTTCTGGATATACTGTATAATTATCTTGATAATTATTGCCTCTGTAATCATGTTACTTAATCAGAAAAAATGTTGATATTGTGATGAAATAAACTTTCAGACACAAGGTTGTTGCCAGTTGATCCAACGTTTTTTAAACCAATCGACACTATTGTTGATGAAAACAAAACCGTAAATTTTTCAACCCAGTTTTTGAATTCTCTAGATATATCAGGAATGTCACCACATAATCTTCGGTTGGTTCCCTGGTTTTTATCTGCGTAACTTAAATTCACCTAGATAATGCAACGGTGCACGTTTGATCATCAAAAAATTATACCAGGAACTTCTTGAATTAAACATTTTGACTGTAAAGTTTGAACGAAAATTCGGTTCTGCTACTACGGAATTTGTTGCCACGCGTATTCCACTGATACCGTCAGAATCTCTAATACCATTCAAAAGGCTTCAATTCCGATTCGTTTGGCTTTCGCGATGACCATAAATGAATCTGAAACCGAACAATATTCATTTGATACTTGGACTTAGAAAATCCATGTTTCTCGAATGGGCAACTAGATGTTACATGCTCACGTGTGCGGAAACCGTTGAATCTATTTGAGTCAGCAAAATACGGGTTACCGAAAAATATTGTGCACCGATTAGCGATTAGTTGTATAAAATTATTATTTGTTATACTTTAAAATGATAAAATAATTATAAAATTGCAAAGAATCAACGTTATTCACAACATTTATAAAATTAATCCTTCATGTGCTGTTACTTAACGACTTCGTTAGTAATTCATGCATTATACTACACTCAAATAGGAGATGAATGAAATGCAAAATTAAAATAATGTGTTGTCTTATACTTTATTTCAACCCTCTAGAATTATAAACAAAGATTAATTTGACTGCATTGAATAGCTTAGAATAATATTGAACTAACGTATTAAAACAAAGCCACAGCAAGGCGTGGCCGGGTCAGCTAGTATATATATATATATGAAATAGACGTTGATATTCTTGAAATAGACGTGGCCGTTGAAAGGTATACTTTATATGAGATTGGTGAGGCAAAATTAATATTATCCAAGAGGCAGTCATGGGGTTGTTCAAATCTGTTTAATTCCACATCTTAAGCACATAAAATATTACAGGGACGACACAATACACTCACACACAAACACACTGCAGCGGCTACATGTTGACACAAAAAGCAGAAGCGAAAGAGGGCGCGGTCTCCAGGAGTCTCGGTATATATAGGCAGCTTAAATCACGTGATCTGTGTGGGTGGATGGATGTAGTTTAAAATACTCTCGTTAGGCGGCGGATTAACTTATTACTAAAACGTTGGTCCTAAAGGGATGGACCAAAGGTAATTAAAAGTTATTAAGAATAATTAATGGGGATTATTACATTTCCCCCCTCCGCAAGACCCGTGTGTGCACCAGGGCCCTTGGTCCACACCCGTATCATACAGAGATATAAAGTACAAAATTAAATTTTTAAATTATCATTATTTAAAAAAATTTTCTTTCACTTCAACATTAACATAAAAATATTCGAGAATTTGCCAAAGTATAAATCGTGTAAAAATTTTGAAACAACCATCCACCACATTATTAATATTGGCTATGAATTCAAAAATATTAATTCTTAAAATACAAAAAATAATTTCTTAAAAATTTATATGAAATTGTATATAAGAGCACTGAGGGTGAAAAGAAACAAATTAGGATGACCCACGCCTTGCACAATCTTTGAGACAAGTTTTACTTCTTATCGTGTAAATGTTGCACAATAACTTCAAAAACAAATATCACAAGACTGGAAATTGCAAGTCGACCGAAGAGATTTTTTTAAAAACTATTTATAACTTTCTTTTATGTATTAATTTTATTATGACAAAGGTATAAGTTTGGAGGCAATAGTATATTGACAATCAAAGGTGTATTTATTCCCTTGAGGTACTCACTATGCACAATCCTTACAAAAAAAACCCCTATTATTTCTTCTAAATGTAAACATTTGCTTATATATTTATTACTATTTTCTCAGCCTAAATGCTCTCAAAACCATTATTATTTCAAACACATTAAAGTTGTTCATTCTAAAAAAGAGTAAATCGAATAGAAACCAAAAATTCTTAAACCACATTAAAAATATATCAAACTGTATCAACATAAAATTCTCAAAGCAAAAATATCAAAACTTTGGTATTAATTGAGTAAAACACTGTAAAGTTATCAATTCTCATGTTAAATGTCAAATTCAAATATAATCATTATGAAATATATGCATTCTATCTTTAAAACAAAATGTAGCATTAAGTAAATTTAACCCGAAAATTCAAAATGTAAAGCCGAGATTCCTGGAAACGTTTTTAAAATGGTAAGTTTATAACAACATTCACAATACTATTTACGTGTAGTTGACTGCCGAATCAATTAATTTAAATACAATCGAAAAATAAACATAATTTGTTACACAATATTGAAAAAACATTAGAATAAACCATAATAACAGTACAATGGTGGTAGGGACCAAAGAATAATTTAAAAAAACGATGGGTAAGACCCATAACATTGAAAGAAACTCTGGGGTAGAACCAGACACATAAAAAAATTTGCTGGGGTTATAATAAAATTTTGCTAGGGTTAAACCAGGCTTATATAAAAAAAAATGCTGGGTAAGACCAGGCTTTAAATAAAGAAACTATATTGGTATACCACTACCCCATACTACACATTTCATATGGAAGACTTTAAAACAAATATTTTCAAACTATCTAAATCATAAATTAAAATCATTGCAAGATTCTGAATCAAAATAGATTATTAAATTTGCTTTCAAATTATTACGCATACTAATCACAAAATATTTCTTAAACATTTTAAAATAAATCATTAACAATGAATGAGGAAAAATATATAATCAATTTAGAGAAAAAACAAATAATTAAAATGACAAAGAGTAAAAAGAAAAACTTATCAATGATGAAAATATCGCTGAGTTGCACTTTTTCACATAACTAAATTTTCCCAAAAACATATCTCACGCACTTTAAGGTTAGAAAGATTTATTATTTCTCTTCATTTGAGCATCGAACTGTTGATTTAATTGTTGGTTGATTTTTTTTTCTAATACATATATTTGATGAGAAGATTTATTTTCGTTAGAAAACTTGAAGCTTTACAGGGGGTTTTTTCTCTTACGCAATGGAAACGAGAAGGGAAATTTCCTGTTTTTTAAACGTAGCAGTTGAACACTTGGGCACATTGTTCCATGAATGGATACATCCACACACACAGACATTTTTCTCCTTTCTTTTGGTCGATGACGGTTGTTATCACTTTGGTTGTAATAATTTTCACTTATAATTTTTATTTCCCACGCAACTAACAATCCTGCCGACTTATGAAATAGACGTTGATATTCTTGAAATAGACGTGGCCGTTGAAAGGTATACTTCATATGAGATTGGTGAGGCAAAATTAATATTATCCAAGAGGCAGTCATGGGGTTGTTCAAATCTGTTTAATTCCACATCTTAAGCACATAAAATATTACAGGGACGACACAATACACTCACACACAAACACACTGCAGCGGCTACATGTTGACACAAAAAGCAGAAGCGAAAGAGGGCGCGGTCTCCAGGAGTCTCGGTATATATAGGCAGCTTAAATCACGTGATCTGCGCGGTGGATGGATGTAGTTTAAAATACTCTCGTTAGGCGGCGATTAACTTATTACTAAAACGTTGGTCCTAAAGGGATGGACCAAAGTTAATTAAAAGTTATTAAGAATAATTAATGGGGATTATTACATATATATATATACAATAGATATATATATACAATCGACTCTAGATAAATCGAAGTTGGAGGGATCAATGAAAAATTTCGTATTATCAGGAGTTCCAATTATCAAGAGGGTAGAAAAAAAACTCTCAAAATACAGGAAGAGAAATTTTTTCTAACACATTTAAGTTTGAAACTATGTAATAAAATAACGATTGCACTTATATATAAAATTATCTTAAAGCATTTTTAAAAAGTACATATTATACAGTATAAATATTATACATAAGTTAAAATTTCTGTATTAAATGAATACATATACGCATTAAGAACGATTAGTAAAAGAAAACATATTCTACACAATTAATCTTTTTTGCGAAAAAATCTGTTATGTTTAGAAATTTGTTTAATCTGTTGTTGGTTCCCTTAGACACTGTCCCCAACACCATTGGTTCTTCAAGGCAGGGCCAATCCGACCCATGACCTATTTGGTGCTACATGCCATAAGTCACACATATGAGTCATAAATCGTCATGTCACTCTGATGCAGAATATACAACCCTACGCTTCTCATCTTCACAATAGCGGACCATCCTTTCTGGACGCATGTGTAGTAAGGCCACGTGTGAAACTTTTGTATGTCTTTTTGCTTGAGGAACTGGGAAACTCAAAGAACGGATAGCAGACATATGTTCATCAAAGAGGCTTAGTTACAGGGAAAACAAGTTGAGACAATTCAATACAAAACATATAAACTTCAACTTGTTTACTACATGATAGTGAGTGTTCGAATTGTCGAGAGTTTTCTAGAATAACTTCAAATTATCGAGTGTTGTAGTCTGGATAGCCACAGATTTATTTCGAAATATTGAGTTCACCAAAACGTATTGTTTAGTGGAAAATATCAAGAGTTTTTCTGGGGACTGAGCATATACTTCTATTTAGCAAAAGGTTCGTACTATCGAAGGTTTGAATTATCGATAGTCGACTCTATATATAAACGCATATACTAATATTTTAATCGAAATACGTCTCCAAGAAGGAATTAATTTCTCCAAGGAAAAAAAGAAACTGCGCTGACAGAGAGATGGATAATTCATCACAGAGAGCTTGTGTAAAAATCAAACATCGAGTCTATTTGCGTATTAAGCTGTGTGAGCAGCTGTTGAATGTTTTCTACAGATATATCCAAATGTAAAAGCATGAATCACTTATAATTTTTCAATTGAAACAATTATTGGTATTTTATTTTGGTTTTCATCATTTAAATTTTTTTTTCCACAGTCAAAACTAATCTTTCGTCAACATACAACGAACATATTTTATTATATTTCTATTACAAAGACAGGATAGCAAATCAGGAAATAAAATGCCACTATAAAAGGAAATATTAAGGAGAAAATTTCATTTCATAGAAATACTTTTACAAATAAATTGATAATTTCCAAGAACACTTGACGAAATTCAACCTTAATTTATTAAAATTTTAAAACCGAACTAAAACAAATGGTTTGACTTTTGAAATATCAAAACTTACTTAAGAAATTTTAGTTTAAATGTTCAATATTATTTGATAAGTTATTAATATTTTATCAACGTATATAAATATCAATCATACAAATAAATAACTAGCTTTGTATCCGCTTATTATACAAAAAGGCTCGCGAATTCGTCAACCGTAAATGTACTAACGCTGCATTTAAATAACTTTAACAAAGCATATAAAAAAATGATTAGAAACAAATACTTGCAGCAATATATACTCACTAAAGACTTTTATACATACCATCACTAGAAAAAAATTAAGCTCTATTCTCATATATTTCCAAAGCATTTATAAACTATTATATATTCAACGTAATAAGTCATTTTTATCAATATAATTTTAGGAGCGCTTTTTATCAAGTAAATATCTGTATTTCTATAAGATCTTATACTAAGTAAGTTACATTAGAATCTAAAAGATAAATATTTGCCAAGAATCAAAATCTAAGAAATCGTTATAAATGTTTCAGAGTGGACAGAACAAACCTAGCATGAGTGGCACATATGGAGCACTTTTCCACATTATAAAAATCTTACTCAGATTTTGTAGATGCTTCTAAGAAATATTAGCGAGTATTTTCAAAAATTCTTTCTTGTAGCGTCATAAACTGATGCACTGTTGAATAAAAATAGATGAGTTTTATCTGATTAAGAAACTCTTCACATATATCTGATTTGTTTTACGTTAAATTATTTGTATACGTCTAATTTGTATTACGTTACGTTAAAAAGAAAATAACACAAAATTCATGCTTATTTTCTCTCAATTATAAAATGAAGAATTTGTTTTTTGCGCTATTGTGAAAATTAATTGGATTTATCAATTTGTTTCATTACTGTAATCCGCAATACAGAAAACTAAAATAATAACTAAATTTTCGAGTTCTATATCGGGAATCAATCTGCTGACAAAATAATACCATACTTAATGAATCTGATTATAAATCTTGTCTTTATAAAGTTTGTTATTTTATTTTATTTATTTATTTGATAAATTTAACAGTAATACATTTCAAGTTAGAAATCTATGAACAATTTTTCATCTGTTAAACAATATCTATTTTTAGGAGACAGCATTCTATGTGGCAGCAAGAAAGAATTAATTACAGCCTTTTCTCGTACGATTTTCTAGGATCACCTATAAACCCAGATTCATGTCTAAAGAGAATTTTTTGCTGGAACAAAGAATTTCTTTCATTTCGCTAATGTTCAGTATAAAATTTCTATGATCATTTCGAAATTACTGGGTTAAATAGAATAATCTATGTTTTAAAGAGATCGCGGGTATTTTTTTTTTTTTTTTTTGCTATCATTACGAATTCAAATTCAGATGTAGTTTCAATTCACCAGCTAATCAATAATTATAAGGTATTAAAACGGCAATAAAGTGACCAAATAAGGTAAGCGGGTGACATGTTAAATAAGGCTTAGAACATATATAAAGGTTAAAAGAACTGAGAGTATATATTTATATATAGTGATTAGAATGAATAATGAATATATATTAGTGACTTAGAATGAATAATGTGTTTCGACTTTCAAAACTAAATATTAAGGAATAACGACTTTAAAACTGAATCTGATTTAGAATGCAATCATGTGAATTGTATAACGAAAGGATTTCGACTTACCGCCATTTCCCATGCTGGGCGTCTAAACAGTGTGGAAGTATATATCTTATAAAGCTTGATGAAATAAATATAAATTAAGATTATTATTGAGTAACACAAATAAGGTGACAAGTAAACTTTTCATGTATATATTTTCTTCATACACACACACATACCGTTACATGTAGACAAAAAAAAATTATTTCACAACACATAATCACAAGAACAGCGACGCGTCCATTACAACAGAATCCGAATAGAATGTCATTTTCCCGCCAATCGTACATACTTCCAGAATAAAAAAATGTTCAGTTCGTGGCGCCATCTCTGGACGGCGAAAGGAGTCAACTGTTCTTAACATCCTCCGGTGGGCGGGAAGATGTAGTCGATGGTGGTAGGGGCAAGACTGTAACTTGAGAGACTGGTCTTGTCATGACTCCACTTGAGGTCAGGATAGTGACGACACGGCATATTCCGTCAGCTCCAGGATGTGTGGCCACAATCCGTCCGGGAGTCCACCTGGTGCTGAAAGAGGCTGGATTCTTGATTTGGACGAGGGATCCTACCGCTAGGTCTTTCTGGCCCTGCATCTATTTGGTTCGGGACTGCAAGGTGTTGAGGTAGGAGAGCTGCCAGCGAGACCAGAACATCCTTTTCAACTTCATCAGAAGAGACCACCTAGAATGAATGCTCAAAGATTGGTTAGTCAGACTGTGATCAGGGAGTTCAAGCAAGGGACACCCGATAAGAAAGTGTCCGAGTGTTAGCACCTGGATATCCTTAGGGTCTGATGAGAGGGGACACAGAGGACGTGAGTTTATGCACGCCACGATTTGTCATAAGATTGTAGCTAACTCTTCAAATTTCAGCACAACCGCCTTTAAGGTTTTGAGCAAATGATGCTTTGTGAGTTTGACTAAAGCCTCCCACACACCTCCGAAATTCGGTGCATGTGGAGGGATGAAGTGCACTGAATGTTTTTGCTTGACGAATAGTCCTGGACATTAGAGTTGTGAAATAATTGAAACAAGTCCTTCAAGTAAGCTGAAGCACCAACGAAATTTTTACCGTTGTCAGAATAAATGTCTGATGGATAGCCACGGCGTGGCACAAATCGACGCAGTGCTGACAGAAATGCTGCTGCTGATAGCGAAAATACGAGTTCAAGGTACACCGCTTTAGTACACATGCAGATGAAGAGGCAGATGTAAGATTTGAAGTTGCTGGCCTTGCGAGTATGTTGGCACTTTGTCGTGAAAGGTCCAGCAAAGTCAATGCCTACTTTTTCAAAAGCACGACAAGGGGTGATTCGTTCGATGGGTAAATCACCCATCATTTGAGAGACAGGTTTCGCCACAAGTTTAAAACAATCTATGCAGTTGCGTAGTTCTTTCCTGACAGCTGATTTACATTAGGTATTCAAAACTGCTGACAAATGAGGGATAAAACTAGTTCCTGCCTAGCATGGAAATTGACCCTATGAAGATGTCTAATGATTAAATTGGTAAAATGATGATTTTTTGGTATGAGCATAGGATGTTTTTTGTTCAAATTTAAGAGTTTGTTGGAGACGAAGACGTCCTCCGACACGAAGAATTCCCTCAGAGTCAAGGAATACATTCAAAGACTGAAGTTTGCTAGATTTGGGAAGAGTCTTGTTATACATTTCAAGAGATTAAGTTCTGTATGGTATTCTACATTTTGGAACAATTTGACTACCTTTTTGATTGATGTTTCTAATTCATGTGTGTATAAAGGCCCAGTAACTTTGGACACTGATTTGGAATTATGGTAGAATCTGAATATCAATGCAACAGTCCTAACTACTCTCATGTATCAGGAAAACTTATCCAAGAAACTAAGAGAATCAACACCAGCTGAAAGAACAACAGAGTCACTTAATGATTCAGACTGATCAATAGGAAAAAGTGGAACAGGCTGTTCAGAGAAAGAAAGAAATGAATTGGAAGAAGGATGAAATCATGAAGCCATTTTGGACCAGCTACCCACTCTGAATTTTCAAAAAGTTGTTTCTGGTAGAAACATCTTGTTGCCCAATCTGCCGGGTTTATTTTTCCCGGAATGTGATGTCAAGATTCTTTTGAGATTACCTTGTGAATTTTCCCAACTCTGTGTTACACAAATTGATTTCCTTTTACAGGTGGATTATTTATCCAATTTAGTGTAATTGTTGAGTCACACCATAAATATGTATCGTGAGTGATGTTAAGAGATCTCTTAAATGTATCTAGAAGTTCAGCCAGAAGTAGAGCACCACAAAGCTCCAATTTAGGCAATGATATTGTTTGTACAGGTGCCACGCGAGTTTTTGAAGCCATTAAGAATAAGTGTGGCGAATATCAGAAACAACACATAAGTATATTACGGCTGAATATGCCTTTGAGGAGGCGTCACAGAACCCGTGAATTTCGCAGTATTTGGCATTTAGTGTTTCAACATACCTGGGAACTTTTATTTGTTTGAGGCATGAAATTTCTGCTTGACACCAATTCCATCTATTAAGAATGTCTGATGATATCTCATCATCCTAGTCAAGCCTTCCACAGGTCTTGAAGAATAATCTTTAAAATTATAGTTGAGGGAGAGACAAACCCCAGAGGATCAAAGATGCGTGCGATGATTAATTGCATCTGTCTCTTTGTGGATACCTGGTCTGATAAGACTGCTCTTACTTTAAATGAATCCCCGTTTAAATCCCAGAATAAGCCAAGAATTTTCTGGGTGGACTCATCATCAAATGAATGTGAGGAAATATTTGACTTTAGACTGTTTGGCAAGTCTGACAAGACTTCTGGATGAGTGCGCGACCATTTCCGCAGCTCAAACCCACCGGCTGACATTAAATTTTGCAGTTCGTGAACAATTTTCCTAGCAGAGTCCAATGAGTCAGCACCGGCAAACAAATCGTCAACATAGAAATGATGTTTTGCAAGTTTACCTGCCTGTGGAAAACGATGTTTTTCATCCTCACATAATTGTTTCAAGGTTCGGATGGCAAGAAATGGGGCACAAGATGTACCATAGTTAACTGTATTTAATTTGAAAATCCCTAATGGTTCCTCTGGAGACTTCGTCCAAAATATTTTTTGAAAGCATACATCATCTTGTGATATTAATATCTGTCTATACATTTTTACAATGTCAGCAAAAAATGCAATTGGGAAGAATCTGAATTTAAGTAGAGTTAGAAAAATGTCTGACTGTAATTTTTTACCAGTCAGAAGAATTTCCATTTGTACTTTTGAATGAGCCGTCAAACACCATTCTTAACTTGGTTGTGGAACTATTATCATTAATCACACCATGATGTGGTAAGAAACAATGTGGAGATTTTACATCTGATGCGAGAGGAGTCATGTGACCAAGGTTTTGGTATTCCTCCATAAATTCTGTGTATTGTTCCTTTAAATGATTATTAGAGTGAAGTTTTCTTTCAAGAGAATAGAATCGTTTTAATGCACCCTCTTTACTATCTCCAAGACATGAATCATCTCTAAATGGCATTTTTATAATATATCTACCATCTGCATTACGAATATGAGAATTTACGAATATAGACTCACATAGCTCATCCTCATCCTTTGACGGAATGCCTTTAGGAACAGATTCAAGTTCCCAAAATTGTTTCAAAGAATGGTCTATGTTTAAAAGAGTGTGACAGATTAGGGAGGAATTTTGATTATATTGTGTATATATGGTACCTGACATTAAATGTCCTTATTTGGTTGGCAATGCTGATGGTGTACCTTTGGGTCCCATTATAAGAGTCCCTGAAATAAATGTCATAAAAACATCAACATCTAGAAGAATGTCTATTTCATTTTCAATATAAAACGTTGGATCAGCAAGAGTTAGATCTTTGATATGAGGCCACTCATGATATTTAATTGGAAAGTTTGGCATAGCTGAAGTGACTTTTGAGACTAACAAAGCTTTTACTTGAAATTTATCAGAGGAAATACAAAAAGAAAATTCCAAATTTATCGAATAAAATGAAGTTTCAGCAAATGTTTCATTTACACCTACTAATTTATGATTGGTGTGTTTTAATGGCAATTTTAAGCGATCAGCACATTGCTTGGAAATCAAAGAATTTTGAGAAGCATTGTCTATCAAAGCACGGCAAGTTATTTGTTGACCATGTTTAGATTTAACATTTATTAATACTGTGGACAACAATACGTGACCTTTTGCCAATTGTGCGCAATTGTTAGACACTGTCACAACAGAATTTGCTTGAGTATCTGCTGAAGGACTGGCTGAATTTCTGTGTAATAATGTATGGTGTCGTTCAGAACAGTTTTTGCAAGAGAATCCTATTCTACATGTGTCAAGCCCGTGGTTACTCCTCAAACAATTGGTACATAAATTATTGTTCTATACCACTTGCCATCTTTCATTTACATTCATAGAATTAAAAGTTGGACATTTGAATAAGGCAAGACTTTGACAACATAGAATGCAATTGTTACTTTTAACCAATCTGGTTTTACCCTGATTTTACTTGGTTACACTTTGACAACAGTAGTATTTACATTTGATTTGTTAAGGGGTCTGAGGGGTGTTAACAATTTTTTTTTTCGAATTTTCGAAAAAAATATATCTTGTTCTTCATTTTTTTCTGAACATTTTAATACTAACCACGTGACAATACTCTAAAAACTTCGAAAGTTATTCAAAAAATTGCAAACAGCAATTTAGTCATAACAACTTTTAAATGGACACATGCCACGCCCATTTATTTTTCATTTATGCATACCTTTCATTTTTCTGTTTTTAATAAGCCTCATGAAATATTTTAAGCGCTTGAGTTGATCAGAAGGAAGCCTGCAACTCAACACATTCATTCTGCTGTGTTTTGATTCTGTTGTGTTTACTTTAGTACACGTTTTTTTAAAACGCTTATCTAAAGCGAAGATATTTGTTGTTTTATTCTGAAAAACTCGTTGGGCAATGCCCCAAGAAAAGATTTAGAGGAAATAAATATTTAAAGGTAAGTGACTCACATGTTACAGATATGAAAGATACGAGGAAGTGTGTAGAAATGAAAAGTACAAGTAAGTGTGCCGAAATGAAAAATGCTTCTAGTAAAAAACTTTCAGGAATTCAGACTTCATTAAAGTCAAATCTTGTTAAGGTAAGTGAAAACTTCAAAGAATATCGTATTTTTGATTTTATTTAAACCTTTAGCTCTATTTTGTCAGTATCATGCTGTTTAAAATGTCATAAACCATTAACAATTAATGAAAAATCCACTCTTGGTTTATGTTCGAATTTTGAAATACATTGTAAAAAATGTGGGAGTATTTGTACTTTTTCAAGCTGTGAAAACATTGGGAATAAAAAAATAATGCTCCAGAAATTAACAGAAGATCTATTTTAGCAATGAGATGCATAGGTCAAGGTTTAGAGTCATTAAAAACCTTTTGTTCTGTAATGAGTCTTCCTAATCCTGTTGAACAAAATCATATGATGTTATTAATAATAAACTTTCACTTGTTATGAAGGAAGTCTCCGAAGAAAGCATGAACAGGGCAGCTGTCGAAGAAAATTCTTCGTCACCTGATAACATTTTAACGGTAAGTGGTGATGGGACCTGGAAGACGAGAGGACATTCATCGTTGATTGGAGTATGTACTCTAATGGGGCCGAAACAGGTAAGGTTTTGGATAGGGAAGTGTTGTCCTCATTTTGCAAAGGATGCGACAGTTATAAAGGGGTAAAGTTTGGTATCAAGTACAATAAATGGCAAAGAGCGCATAAGATTTCATGTAGAAAAAATTATTCTGGCTCTGCTGGTAAGATGGAGGTTGACGGGATGTTGAGGATTTTTAATCGATCAGAAAAGCTTCACAACCTGAAATATTCGAACTACATAGGAGATGGCGACACAAAAACATTCAATGCCCTTTCTGAAAACAATTCCATACGGCGATGACCATCTTATCAGAAAATAGAATGTGTAGGCCATGTGCAAAAGAGAATGGGTACAAGACTTAGGAAGCTTAAATTAGTATATGGTAAGAAGAAATTATCTGATGGTAAAATTATAGGCGGTAAAGGTAGGTTAATTGATAGTTTAATTGATAAGCTTGCGCATTACTATGGTAATGCTATTCGATGCAATTCTACTAGTGTAAAGGAAATGCGGAAAGCCATTTGGGCTGTTTGGGGTCATTCTTGCAGCAACGATGATGAACCGATGCACTGATTTTGTCCTGCAAATCCAAATACATAGTGTAAGTATAATGCTGCAATTAATAATAATTTACAAAATTATAAACACAAACCCTCAGTTGCGAAAGCTGTTCGAGATGTAATTAAGCCTGTATTTGCAGACTTATCTCATATGGCACTCCTGAAGAAATGTTTAGGAGGTAAGACACAGAATCCTAATGAAAGTTTAAATTCATTAATCTGGAAGTTTTGTCCGAAGACGATTGATTCTAGCCTTCAGATTGCAGAGATTGCTGCAAATCTAGCAACCAGCATTTTTAATGATGGAAATCAAATACTTATTACTATTTTAGAGAAATTTGGCTTAAAAATTAACAAAAATGTTTGTGTGTCCTGGCTGAGTGTGACAATCGTCGAATCTTTACGTCAAGAAAGAGGAGCTAAACGTCATCGTTTGAAGCTCGCAGAGCCAAAAAAATAAAAAGAGTAAAGAAATTGAGCTGTTTGAGCAACAGGAAGGCATATCCTATGATCCTGGAGCATTTTAGCATGTAAGTTTTAAAATTTATTTTCTCAAATTCAATTTAAAACTTTAAAGCCTTTTTTCTCAGTTTGTGTTTTTTTCACTTACGCGCATTGCGTTTCAAAAACTATCATACTTTGATGCATAAAACTTTACAGAATTATAAACTCTATCATAATCTTTAAATCCTAGCTATTTATAGTATTACATATTTGTAATTTTTTGAAAAATTTCAAAAAATAAATTTTTTGAAAAATTTTTTAAAAATGTACTTTTTTTTATTTTTAAAAATGTACTTTTTTTATTTTTAAAAAATATTATTTTTTTCTCTATTTATATGAAATCGCTACCATCTAATAAGGATATATTTGACTTTATAAATCAACTTATTGCTAAATTAGAATTATTATTTCAGAAAATATCATGCGCGTCGTAAAACTTACTATTTGTTTCTTACAAAAAATTTTCTTATATTTATGTGCTTATTATTTTTTAAATTATGATTATATTTTAGACATTTTATACTTTTTTGAAACTTTATTCCTTTATAAAAAATGTGTAAAAGAATCAAATTATTTCATTTTAACCTCAAGAATTATTTCTAGTCGAAAATTGTTCATATTTTGTGCTCTCGAAACATTTTTAACACCCCTGAG